>VMDO01014689.1:0-53692 GCA_007922755.1 Pedetes capensis | reverse complement strand
CATATTTTGTATTAAATTTACATTTTAACTTTTTTACCAGTTATAATTAAATTACAAATCAAACAAAGAATATACTAGGATTTACTCTTCAGACAAATTTAATTAGAAGATTTTGCAATATTAGGGTGGCATTTGAATTATATCTCCTCCTTCCACTCCCTAGAAACTTGTAGATAAATGGCAAAGCTTTTCCCAACAGTTTTAGAGGGAGTTTTCAAAAATATGTGTTCTTTATTGATAAGCATAATTTAAAATGATTAAAGGCATTAAATAGTGACTATGGGGAGAAGATATGACTCTTGAAAGCTTTTCCTCAACTATTTCAGCAGTTTATTACCACTTCCCCATAGGAATGATGGATAGAGTCTACTAAAGCTGAATATAGACCCCAGGCAGGTGACTCAATATGGGAACTTGCCACCTGGATTCATGAGTCTGAAGCTGGTATAACAAAGCCAAGGGTTCTTACAACATTTCTATTATAATTTAAAAGCAAACTGTAGTTGGTCATAGTGGCACACACATGTAATCCCAGGACTCACTAGGAAGGCTGAGGTAGGAGGATGGTGAGTTTGAGGCCAGCCTGGGCTTCATAGCAAGGCCCTGTCTCAAAAAACCCCAAACTGAATGAATGAATGAATGAATGAATGATAAATAAATAAATAAAATAAACATCCATGCTATAGATACATGCTAAACAACTAAATTACATGGAAAATTAAAACTGCAAGCAGTGCCTTTACTTCATTGGGTTTACTCATTCTTTATTTATTCATGTATTTCCTTCTCAGCTAGTTTACTGAGTATCTCCCAGGTTCCTCCTCACATGTAAAAATCCCACAATTGACACAACTGACATTTTCTTCTGATATATCCAAAAGTACTTATGGAGATATAGTACACACAAAACGGAAAATCAGAAAAAGTTGAATAGTAAACTTGTCTCTCTCAAAATGCTATCTGACCTCAGGAGCCATCCAAAAAGGTGTTCCTACAGAGGTGTTCCGATGATGCCGGGTGCTGGTGAGCTGTGCAGACACACCTGAAAGTAAGAAATGAGATTACTTCTTGCATTAATTAGCAGTTCCAGGTGGTGTAAATTTTCTTACAAACCGATATTAGAATTCCACTCCCACAAATCTGACACTGGACTTGAACTTCATTTTACAGGAGTCTCAACTAGGATCTCTGTATAGCTAAAATATGGAATGGTGCCCTTATTTTCTATTTTTCATATCCAAATGCTACCCATCTCTAAATCCTCATTTCAAGTCTTAGTTCCCCTTTTTTGCCTTCTAATCTTCTCCTGGGCTGGGATTTAGTTCAGTTGGTAGAGTGCTGCTCTGTAGTCTCTGAGGTCCTGAGTTTGATTCCCAGCACCTCAAGAATGGGAGAAGGACGTGGCAACCCACTCCCAAGGCAATCCTGAAAACAATCAGCCATTGACAACCCTATGAGGGTTGCTATGAGTCAGACATGACTTGACGGCACCTAACAACAACAACAATCTTCTCCTGATCATACTAATCTATTTCCTCTGGTGTTCTACAAAATTTACATTTTAAACCATTTTTCTGCACTATATTGCATATTTGAACATGTAATTGTTATTTGAATGTTGTTCCTCCTCCTCCCTTCTTCCTCTCCTGCCTCATTAACAAATTCTGGTGAACCTGAGAACATTTTATATGGTTTACACACATAGTAGGTCACTTGTGAATATCCATAAAAGTATTTTACATCTATCAACCTTATACAAACCATATGTGGTTTGACTGGAAGTTTCAAACTAATTATATCTATTTAAACCAACATTATTAACAGAATCAGTTACTTTTTGAAAAATTTAATTCATTTTTTAACTGAAAAAAAATAAAAATTACACACATTATGAGGTACTATGTGATGTCTCAGTGCATATATATATTGGTAATGTTTAAATCAAGTTAAACATATCTCTCTGCTCAAACATTTATCATTTCTTTATGTTGACAACATTTGGAATCATTCCTCTAGTTTTGTTCTGTTGTACTTGGGTCGTTATGAGTCAGACATGACTTTTGGGTACCTAACAACAACAACAAATGTTATTTATATATTTATATTAACATGAGATTAAGACTTTTCAAGGCAAACATTTGGCCTCCAAGATTTTTAATCAAGCATCCTAAGCAATAAGAAAAATATGAGTGAGCTTATTGCATGTAGACACAGAGACTATTCTCTCTATATTTACTAATATGTTAATATATATATTAAGAAAGTTATTAATGATAATAATTCTAAAAGATGGCATTAAAACAATAACTTTATAGAGGTATAACTATTTATTGCTGAATTTCAATGGTGTTTTGTGCACACAGTGGTATGAATGCCCCTTCCAAAACCACTGGCCTAAGAAGGGCTAATGTAATGATTTACACACCTTTGAAGTGTCCTATGTCATTTGGCATCTGTTGGGATTCTACAGAAAAAATATTTTACACATGATACGTATAGAAGTAAACTGGTAAAAAGAAAAATTCCACCCAGAATGTAAAGAAGGAAAATGCAAAGACCTAAATTAAGTGAAAAATGTAGTTAGGTAGAGTAAGAAATTCTTGAGAATGTTAGGTGATTATCACATTAAAAACAAGACACACATCCAACTTTGTAAGAGTGACAGATGAAGACATTTACTAAATTTCATGTATTCTAAGTTCTTCTGCAATGCCTCTTAAGCCTCAAGATCACTTTACTAACATAACCAAGTAGATTTGACGGTAAAAGACAACTTAATGGTCATAAAATGCAATGTGTTTACTTTGAGGTTAATAAAACTAAGCTGGGAGTCAAGTCATTTTCTTGAGGACAAATGCCATTTTACTTAGCATAAATTCCCACAAGAAAAATAGCTAAGAAGATGGAAAAATGCAAAAATTTTAATGATTGATATAAACTACTTTCAAAGGCCACAGGGATCCAAAGTATGAGTTTGGTAGCCTTAGGAAATAAAAAAGATTAGGAAAATCATTTTGGCCAGACAGTAACTAATAGAATAAACCTCCAAAACAAATAGTTACATAATTATCTCAAGAGAGAAGATGCTGAAAGGTGGAAAATTCCAGGCAGAAAGTTAGGATAGTGAGAAGATATGGAAAAATCAGGCCAAAAGGAGATCAGGGTTGAACCAAAAACAGACTAGAAGAGAGAAGAATAATCCATTAAAAGTCAAAGCCACAGGAACATTTCAGAGGGTTAAGTTAATGATCCTTCAGTCTTTTGCTTTGCTAGGGAATTTTCAGGCTATTTTCAGGCCATCTAACAAGGTTTCCTGGGTTGTTTGTTGACTGTACAGAAATTTCATTCTCTACTGCATAAGGCTTGCTTCTAGGGAGTGAACTGTTAGGCATTACATGTGCAATCAAGAGTTCTCTTAGCATCTTAGGGAGAAATCAAACATCAAATATACATCTTCAGGGGCTTAATTTGCTACAACACACAGAAAAAAAATCCTTAGAAACAAAATACTACAGGGATGAGAACTGAAATTATTTTAAAATACAGAATATTCTTACCATAAAGGGGCTACAAAATACATTGTGTCCTCTAATACTGTCATTCTGTAGATGGAGTTAAGACAGTGTGATGGTTTGTGTTGTGTGCTCACTTAGTAGGGCCATGGTGCAGATATTTGGTCAAATATTACTCTGGACATTTCTGTGGCAATTTTTCTGGGGTAGGAGTAACATTTACATTGGTGGATTTTTTTTGTCTGTAGAAGAGTTGATACTTTTGAATTATGGTGCTACAGATGAATATTGAATATTCTATAGACTGCCAAAAAACCCCAACAGATCCATCGTAGAAGAAGTGCAACCAGAGTGCTCCTTGGAAGCAAGGTTAGCTAGACTTCATCATATGTAATTTGGATGTGTAGTCGGGAACAAGCAATCTCTGGAGAAGGATATCATGTTTGGGACAATGGTGGGTCAATGAAAACAAGGAAGACCCTCAACTAGACAGATTGACATAGTGTCTGCAACAATGGGCTTAAACATGAAAAAGATCATATGCATGGCACAGTGTTAGGGAGTGTTTCATTTTGTTGAACATAGTGTTATCATGAGTTGGACATGACTTGAGGGTACGTAACAACAAGAAGTACTAGCGTGTTGAACCTAGGGCCTTGCACATTCTAGGCAAATGCTCTACCACTGAGGTGCATCCCCCAACCCCTTTCTAATTTTTTATTTTGAGATAGGATCTTGATAAGTTGTGCAGGCTGCCTCTGTCCTCATATTCAAGATCCTCCTGCGTCTGCTTCCAGAGTCGTTGGTATTACAGGTGTGCACTAATGACACCTGGCTAAATTGGTAGATTTTAAGTAAAGCAGATTACGCTCCATATTGTGGGTGGGATTCATCCAACTGGCTAAAGGCCTTAATAGAACAAAGACGGACCTACCTTGGCAAGAAGGAATACTGCCAACAGACTGCTTTTGGACTTAAACTGCAACTCTTTCCTGTGGTCTATACTACAGATTTTGGATTTGCTAAGCCTTCACAATCTTGTGAGTCAATTCCTTAAAATAAACATATGTATCTCTCTCCACACATAGATGCATGCACACACATGCACACACATATTCACACACATATGCACACTTACACACACATCCTATTGGTTCTGTTTTCTGTAGAACACTAAGCAGGATATTTTCCATATTTTTATACGAGAAGAACTCTTAGGGATATTCTCTCAAAACAACAGTGAACTAGATTTTTCAATACCTGATCAGACATGATTTATTTTTATTAGGAACTAGAGTTTCATCAACTTCCAGGGATTTAAGGGCCCAGAACTCTTTACTTCCTTTTTAAGAATCAGACAAAGCCTAAGATATTCAAAGCAACCTCAGGTCTGCAGGTATAACTCAGTGACAGAGCACTTTCCAAGCATACACAAGGCCCTGGGTTGCATTTCCAGCATCGAAAACAAACAAACAAACAAAACCAGGAAAAAAAAAGACAACAACATATACAAGGTAATTTAGAAAGTCACTGACTACATCCAAAGAAAAGTACAGGCTTATAGTACTGGGATCTTAAGTTTACATTTTAGACTAATCCTTGGCAAAGAGAAAGACTGTGATATAAAGAAAAAAAAAGCAAAAACAAAAATCAGCAAACACTGGATAAGGGGAGGAATCTAGTTTTCAGATTTTCTGTGTTAAGTTTTCAAACAACAAAAATTGTAAGACATACAAGGACACAGGAAATTATGGCCCACTCAATGGAAAAAAATCTGACAAAAGCCATTCCTGAGAAGGACTGGATGATAGACTTGGTAGACAAAGACTTTACAACAACTATCTTCAGCTAGAGATATGACTCAGTGATAAATAACTTGCCTAGTATGCTGGAGGCCTGAGTTCTATCCCCAGCACAAAATATGTCAGACGCAGTCTAGCCATCTTTGCTTCCAAGGAGCACTCTGGCTGCACTTCTTCTAGGATGGATCTGTTGGTTCTTTTTGGCAGTCCATGCAATATTCAATATTCATCTCTGGCACCATAACTCAAAGGCATCAACTATTCAGTGGCTAATGGTTTTTGGAGTGGGTTAATCATGTCCTTCTCCCTAGTCTTTCTTAGCCTGGAAGCTCAGCTGAAACCTCTCTACCATGGGTGGCCCTGCTGGTATCTGTAAAAGCTATCTGTGGGATAGCTTTCAGCATAACAGCAGCACACAAGCCCCCAAAATACAATCTGACAGACACATGAGGGATGCATATACTTAATGCCACTCAATTGTACACTTCAAATGGTTAAGACAGGATGTTAAATATTTTACTACAATTAATATGGGTTATTTTTAAAAGCCAGAAACATTAGAATACTTTACAGCTGATATAAGAAAAAATATATACCAAGTCATACCCAAGATTCTCTCAGTACTCAATGAGTCCATAAAGTCACAAAGTGATTCAATGTGGTTGGCTCATTCCAACCCCTTCTCCTAGCAATGCTCAGGTGATTTCCCTTGAAAAATCCATCCTCTCTCCAATCTATCTGGCTCTAGATCCTCTCCTTTCATTCAGACCTGGCTCAAACACGTAGTTAGCATGCACAAGGCCCAAGGTTCAACCTGCAGAACCAATAAGGAAAAAAAAAAAAAAAAGACAGCTTATATCTTATAATGGAGAAAATGGGGCGCTTTCTCCAAAGACATTAAAATCACACTGCTCGCTGACCTCCCTTTGGCTTTGAACATATGAATTATGTGCCCAGAGCTGTCTTAAACCATTCAATTCTTTTGTATTTTTATTTATTAATTTATTTTGCAGTGCTGGAATTAAAGACAGGCCATTGCACATGGTGGACAAATGCTCTACCACTGAGCTACATCCCCATTTCCATACTACTCAATCTGTGTGACTAGGTACCTGTGTATTTATGTACAGTACTGGTCTGCAGTGGTAGAGAGTTGAGTATCCGTCATACGTATTGTCTACAGTCAGCACTGATGTCCTGTCTTGTTCTTTTGCCCCACTGAGCTCTCTTATTGTCCTCTCTTCTGCCCCGCTATAAACCTAATATTCACTAGAAGCTCTTCATGAATTAAAATTTTAGGTACAGACAAAAATTATTGAGGGTTCTAGTTCAAAACATTTATTGTAAAATAAGAAAAACTAAGAGGCAAAGATATGATTCTAAAAAGGTATAAGGAAAGCCCCCATTGGTTCACCTAAAGTTATCACAGAAAGGCACATTTGGTAGCTTTTATTAAAAAACTTTACGGCTATATCAAGGTAGTCTGTTTTTTGTGTTATATAAATCCCTAGATAAAAAGTTTTCTTTTATCTGTTGCTAAGTAAAAAACCAACCTTTTTAAAATGGTAAAAATCTACTCTTAACATACATTATTGATTCTTTTTTGGTAAGATCTAATTATGTAATTTAATTTCAACAACTAAAAACTAAAATTTTAAACATCTCTTAGAGCACATCAATGAGAAAAAAAAATGTTCTTTAGAACATTTGGGAAATATTTGTCTCACTCCTTCTCTAACTCCCCTGGGGAGAAAAAAAGCTTTCTTCCGTTCAGTCTCTTGCAGAATGGAAGGGATGAAGCCTCCTTGCTTGAACCCATGCCATGGCCATGACTAACAGGATGCAAAGTGGCTATGTGATCCAGTTTGGGTGAACTGAAGTCCTTCTCACACTCCAAATTCCTTTTGATTCAGAGCACTAAAAGCCTGGGTCAGTTAGCTGTTGGTACTGCATGCATGAGATCAAATAGACTGGGAAGGCTGAGGCTGCTGTTTTTGAGTGGACCTGAGCAACACAATAACTCCAAAGGGTGGTCTGCAGACAATCAGAGAAGCAAAGAACGGCTGCTCCCCAGGGAGAGAGGGAGAGGCAGCAAGCAGCTGTAGCTCCCACCTTCCACTCTCCCGAGCCAATGCCTGTTCCCCAGCCCCACCCTTTTTTGGAGCTGGTCTTGGTTTCTGGTCCTCACAACTAAAAGACCCTTGACTAAAACATACCAGCATTATCTATGTGTTCAGTAGCTTAGTTCAACTTTGAAAAATGATCAGTTTGGAACATTTGAGCCCACAAGTTTAGCTGGAATCATAATGTTGTAAAAGAAAGAGTCCACTTCTCTGTAGCTCATTTTATATAGCAAAAGGATTATATACTTATTTCCTATCATATAAAGTGAGGGTCACCTCCCCAATGTACAAAAATATATTCTGGCAAGGTAAAGTTTTAATTTTTTTTATACAGGTAATGAAATTGTAAAGCTTTGTGAGCTTTTAAAAATAAATTTCTCTCGAGCTGGGTGCAGTGGCCCATGCCTATAATCCCTGCAGCTCGGGAGGTGGAGGCAGGAGGATCACAAGGTTGAGACCAGAGGCAGTCCGAGTAACTTAGCGGGACCCTGTCTCAAAAAGTAAAAAAATGGGTATGCAAGCCTGAGGCCCTGGGTTCAACCCCCTACTGGGGGGGTTGAAAAATAACTAAATAAAATTAAAAAATAATTTTCTCTCTAGTTTTTTTGCAATACATAATTTAATTCTATAAAGCAACCATTCTCAAGATTTTCAATATTCATAACATTCAACTCATGTGTATGTGTATAAATGCACATACATAAATTTTTTGATTTCCATGCCAAGTCTCCTTACTCCAGTGTTTCATTTTGTAATTTTTCCATAATTTCAAGCTTAGAGAAACGTTGGAAAAACAAATAAAAACTACTTTTTTCCCCAGGGTTTATTTTGGAGTAAGTAGCCCACACAGAAGCCCCTTCATCCCTGAATACTTTAGTTTGTAATTGCTATAAACAATGGGCACCCACACATCTGTCAGTTTGCCACACTGTGGGGGCTTGTGTGTTGTGATGAGGCTGAAAGCAATGCCACTGGTATCTCTGATACCAGTAGGCCTACCCATGGTGGACAGGTTTCAGCTGAGCTTCCAGACTAAGACAGACTAGGGAAGAGGCACCAGCGAACCACTCTTGAAACAACTAGCCATTGAAAACCCTATGGATAGCAAAGAAACACTGTCAGATATAGTGCCAGAAAATGAGCCCCCCAGGTTGGAAGGCACTCAAAAGACTACTGGGGAGAGTTGCCTCCTCAAAGTAGAGTCTACCGTGATGAAGGAAATGGAGCAAAGCCTCAGGGACCTCCATTTGCTGATGTGGCACAACTCAAAATGAGGAGAAACAACTATAAACATACATTAATAATTGGAACATGGAATGTATGTAGTATGAATCTAGGAAAATTAGAAATCATTAAAAGAGAAATGGAGCGCACAAACATTGACATTCTAGGCATCAGTGAGCTAAAATGGACTGGGATGGGCCATTTTGAGTCAGACAATCATATGGTCTACTATGCTGGGAATGACAAACTAAAGAGAAATGGGGTTGTATTCGTCATCAAAAAGGACATTTCAAGATCTGTCATGAAATGCAATGTTGTTAGTGGTAGAATAATATCCATTCATCTACAAGAAAGGTCAGTTAATATGACTATTATGCAAATTTATGCACCTACCACTAAGGCCACAAATGAAGAAAGGGAAGATTTCTACCAGGTTCTGCAATCTGAAATACATCAAACATGCAATCAGGACATACTGATAATCACTGGTGACTGGAATGCAAAGGTTGGAAACAAAGAACAAGGCTCAGTAGTTGGAAAATATGATCTTGTTGACAGAAACGAAGCTGGAGATTGCATGATAGAATTTTGTCAGACCAATGACCTTTTCATTGCAAATACATTTTTTTAACAACATAAATAGAGACTATATGCGTGGACTTCATGAGACGGAACATACAGGAATCAAATTAACTACATATGTGGAAAGAGACCATGGAAAAGCTCTATATCAAATGTCAAAACAAGACCAGGTGCTGACTATGGATCAGACCATCAACTTCTCCTATGCAAGTTCACACTGAAGCTGAAGAAAATTAGAACAAGTATAAAAGAGCCAAGGCATGACCTTGAGCATATCCTACCTGAGTTCAGAGACCACCTCAAGAATAGGTTTAGTGCATTAAACACAAATGATAAGAGACCAGATGAGTTGTGGCATGACATAAAAGATATCATTCAAGAAGGAAGCAAAAAGTTCTTAAAAAGACAAGAAAAAAGAAAAGACCAGATTACATGTCAAAAGAGATGCTGGAACTTGCCCTTGAATGTCGAGCAGCTAAAGTAACAGGAAGACATGATGAAGTTAAGGATCTAAACAGAAGATTTCAAAAGGCAGCTCAAGAAGACAAAACAAATATTATAATGGCATGTACAAAGATCTGGAGGCAGAAAACCAAAAGGGAAGAACACTCTCTGTGTTTCTCAAGCTTAAAGAAGTGAAAAAAAAATTCAAGCCTTGAGTGGCAGTAGTGAAAGATTCTACAGGGAAAATATTAAGTGATACAGGAAATGTCAAAAGAAGATGGAAGGAATACACAGAATCATTATACAAAAGAGAATTATAGATGACCAACCATTCCAAGAGGTTGCATATAAAGAGGAACCAATGGTACTGAAGGATGAAGTGGAAGCTGCCTTCAAAGAACTGGTGAAACACAAGACTCCAGGAATTGATGGGATACCAATAGAGATGTTTCAACAAACAGATGCAGCACTGGAGGTGTTAACATGTCTACGCCAAAAGATTTGGAAAATAGCTACTTGGCCAACTGACTGGAAGAGATCCATATTTGTCCCTACTCCCAAAAAAGGGGATCCAACTGAATGTGCAAACTATCGGACAATATCATTATTATCACACGCAAGCAAAATTTTACTAAAGATCATTCAAAAGTGACTGCAGCAGTATATAGACAGGTAATTACCGGAAAATCAAATAGGATTCAGAAGAGGGTGGGGAACCAGGGACATCATTGTTGATGTCAGGTGGATATTAGCCCAAAGCAGAGAATAACAGAAAGATGTCTGTCCATGTTTTACTGACTATGCAAAGACATTTGACTGTGTAGCTCATAATAAATTATGGATAACACTTCAGAAAATGGGGATACCAGAGCACCTAACTGTACTCATAAGGAATCTGTACATGTACCAGGAGGCAGTTGTTCAAATAGAATAAGGAAACAGAGCCTGGTTTAAGGTTGAGAAAGGTGCGCATCAGGGCTGTATACTTTCACCATATCTCTTCAATTTATATATTGAGCAAATAATCCAAGGAGCTAGACTTTTTGAGGAAGAACTCAGCATCAGGATTGGAGAAAGACTCATTAACAGCCTGCATTATGCAGATGACACAACTCTGCTTGCTGAAAGTGAAGAAGATTTAAAACATTTACTGATGAAGATCAAAGATCACAGCCTTCAACATGGGTTGCGACTAAACATCAACAAAACAAAAATCTTTACAACTGGGCCAGTATTCAACTTCACAATAAATAGAGAAGAGACAGAGGTTATCCAAGATTTTGCTTTGTTTGTCTCTTTAATCAGCACCCATAGAAGCAAAAGTCAAGAAATCAAAAGACGCATTGCTCTAGGAAAAGCTGTGGCAAAAGATCTCTTTAGAGTTATTAAAAAGCAAAGATGTCACATTGAAGACGAAGGTGTGTCTGACTCATGCCATGGTATTTTCAGTCACATCATATGGTTTTGAAAGCTGGACACTGAACAAGGGAGACAGAAGAATTGATGCTTTTGAGTTATGGTGCCGGAGACATCTATTGTATATACCACGGACTGCCAAAAGAACCAACACATCTGTCCTAAGAAGAAGTACAAACAGAGTGCTCCTTGGAAGCAAGAATGGCCAGACTGCGTCTTACATATTTTGGACATGTAGTCAGGAGAGATCAATGCCTGGAGAAAGACATCATGTTTGGGAGAGTGGCAAGTCAATGACAAAAATGAAAACCCTCCACCAGATGGATTGACACAGTGTCTGCAACAATGGGCTTAAATATAAATAAGATTGTGTGCCTGGCACAGAATCGAGAAGTATTTTGATCTGCTGTACACAGGGTTGCTATGAGTCAGACTTGAGTCAACGGCACCTAACAACAACAACAACAATGTAAACAAAGGCATTCCCACTACCCTATCATCAAAATTAAGAAGGTTAACACTGATATACTTCTAATGTGCCACTGGTCTGTCAGTTTGCTATACTATTGTGGCTGTATGTTACTATGATGCTAAAAGCTATGCCACTGGTATTCAGATACCAGCAGGGTCACCCATGGTGGACAGGTTTCAGCTGAGCTTCTAGACTAAGATAGACTAGGAAAAAGTATTCAGCAGCCTATTCCCAAAACAATTAGCCATTGGACACCCTATGAACAGCAGAGAAGCATTGTCAGATATAGTCAGGCAGTGTTTCATTCTGTTGTACGTAGGGTTGTTATGATTCGGATTCAACGCCGCCTAACAACAACATTTGTAATATCTAATCTATAGACCTCATTCATATCTTATCAATTGTCCCAAATATGTCTTTTACAACAAAAACATCAAACCAGGATTATGCTTGCTTTTAACTGCCAGGTCTCTTTAATCTCCTTCAATCTGGAACAGTTTTTCAATCTTTCCTTGAATCCCATGCCCTTGATATTTTTGAAGATTTTAGGCTGGGTGGTTTATAGCATGTTCCCTAATTTTGGTCACGATTTCATTTGTGGCAGGAGCATCATGCAGAGGTCTCTTTATGGCAGCCTATCAGGTGGTGTAATTTTCATTTGTTTCATTACTAGTTACATTCACTTTGGTCATTTGGTCAACAGTTGTCTGCCAGGCTTCGGCCCTTTTGTAATTAATATTTTGTGGATATTTCCTTTGAGATTAGGATATTATCCAATCTAACTAAAAATTAACCAACTAGTATTAGTAGCTACTGAATTTAGATGAAGTAATTATTGCTGTGATGGTTGCCTGATGATTTTTTTAATTTTTAAAAAATTTAAAAAATTGCACTATTCTTTCTATATCTGTTGGTGGGCATTCTTCTGTAAGAAAAGCTTTTGCTTTTCTTTATTAATTTATCTATGCACATATTCACACCAGAACAGATTAATGGATTTCTAGTTTATTCAATGGATTACCATTATTACCATCATTAGAATCGTTTTGATGCTCAAACTGTCCCTCATTTGGTCAGTGAGAATTGTAACAAGTTGGCATCTGTGTCCCTTTGACATCTCTCCATCATTCTTCGAGTTTTTTTTCTTTTTGCACACAGTAAGTTCCAGGCTATCTTATATAGCCCTAAAATCAGCCTTTCTCCAAGAATCCTTGCTTCCTTTTAGTTGAGAATTGCATTTAAAAACTCTAAGAGCTAAATGCTTGGTATGTTGTCTCTTGAGATGTTAATGTTCCCAAGACCGCTTAGTGGAAATGGTGAGGTGATACATACACATACCCTCATGCCACAATACACTTTATATTTATTATTACATTTATCTTCACATGTTTATATGTATTGAAAACCATGGGTTCATAATATACCTATAATTCCAATCCAAGACCACTGGGATCAGTTTTCTCCCTTTTCACATTTGTAATTCTCTTCTCTACTGGTCTGAAACCTAGCTGTCATTGTCCTCAGTACATTTCCTGAGGGTACCAAGGCCCCAGGCTCTCATTTCCACCTAGATCCCTGTGCAGATGCTCTCCTCACCTCACTGTGGCCCTGACACCCAACAAGGGCCACCACCATCACCCCACACAAATGCCCTCATTGTTCCATTTGGTGACCTGACACGCATCCCAGGCCACCCCTACCCTACCAACACCCTCCCAGCATGGACACCTTCCTCACACCTACCAGGCTCCAAACTATGTGTTGATGTGCACCCCTATTCCCACGCCTGCTTGTCTCTCCTAATGGCATTTGTTCTGAATTCTTCAGGAAGAAAGGAAGGAATGAAGGGCACGTCTTAGTTTTTAAGTTCAGGTGCATCTGCCTCACTTGATGCTAACAAGTGGGTTATTAATGAATAAATTGCAACTTCACTTTGACCTACATTTTGCATTGGGGATTTAGTCTAAAATGGGGCATGTGGGTAATAAGAGATTTAAAGCCATAAAATATTCTGTCATAAGAACAGTGTCTAAATAAATCACAGAAAGTACATTCTGTACTTCTGTATTGAAGTGTTAACTATCCTATTAGAAACGAAGTTCCCCAGAGAAAAATCCATAGAAATGAGAGCTGAGACTGCCCTTTAAATTTAGTCCCTTCATTTTCTTTTCAGGATAAGGACTGCTTTTTCATACATTAGTTGACTTGCCTAAAGGGGTTTATCTCCTGGGAGATCATATTATTTATTGACTGATCATAAACCAGTGACTGCTAATGCATTTCATTAATAATGTTTACAAGCTCACTTGTCTTTTTGCTCTCTGAGGTGTCTGCTGGTTTCCTGTAATAGTATCCCACTAAACAGAAAAAAAAAAAGGTTTTTTTAAAGGTTGTATTCATGACTAGTATTAGAAAACTGAATCTTACTTTTAGTGTAATTAATTTGCTTGACATTTAAAGTAATATTGAACTTATTCTAGCAAAGGGCAATTAAAAAAAAAAACAAAGAGGCACCTGGGAACTCATACTTTCATTATTTAACAACTCTTTATCAAGTACCAACTATGCACATAGCACTGAGTGGAGGCCAGGCAGGAATATTATTTCACGGCAATGGTAGTAGCTCAGATTTTCAGAATTACTGTGTCAGTAATTATACTAAGTGGTTTATCTCTAACGTCCCATTTCCTCTATGCAGTGACCAACCTTATGAGGTAGAAACTATCCTTTTTCATACTGGTAAATGAACAGATTGATACAAGGAAGATTTTAAAGGGGCTTTTTTCTTTTCTTTTTTTTCATGGTACTAGCGGGTCAAACCCAGGGCCCAGTATATAGTTTGCAAGCGCTCTACCACTGAGCTGTACCCCTAGTCCCTTTAAAAACTTTTTATCTTGAGACATGGTCTCGTTAAGTTATATAGGCTGCCTCTGACCTCAAACTTGGCAATCCTCTGGCCTCTGCCTCCCAAGTCACTGGGATTACAGACATGAAAGATCTCTGCACCTAGCTAAAGGGACTTCCTTATGGTCCCCCAACTGTACGGAAAATCCTTCCTCTCACTGATTCATTCACTCAGCAGTATTTACTGTGCACTTCAACGTGCCAGTACGGGGCTGGATTCAAGGGAAAAAGTGATAGACAAGACAGGGCCGCTGTCATCATGAAGCAGAGAGCTTAACAGAGCAGCAATTGAGTGAATTACAGGTTTACCATAAAGACTAACAATGGTTAACTAACTGAAGTGTAGTGTGTTGGGGAGGCACGCAGGCAAAAAATTAGCAAGGTTCGAGATGAGGGAAGTTTTCTATGCAGAGTAAGTGACATGCCTATAACTGGTCAGAAACTCACTATCTGCTCTAAGATACAAAGACACACTGTCATTTCTTCATTTTACCTATAACTATTATGGCCTTTCTTCAAGCCCCTTGCCCTATCCAGGAAGCAAGTAAAGCTTAGAGCCAATAAATCTGAAAGTCCTCTTAGGTAAAGTTCAGGCTCTCTTGGATAAAACCATTCACTCTGTCTTTCAGATAGTGTCCCTCCTCCTCCTCCTCCTAAGATCTATGGCAGGGAGTAGAGGGAGCATCCTCAGGCATGGTGGGTCTCTAGTCTTTGGGGCTGGTCTCTGTACCCAGTGGGCTGTGAGCTGTTCTTTGCATGTAGACAGGACTTCCTGCAGTTCCTCCTGGCAGATTAAGTCTCAAGCTGGCTCCAGTAGGAGCTGAGAACACTCTGAGGTCCAGATGTGCCTCCTACTCAGACCCAGCCAAGGCAATTTGCTCTGAACGCTATGAGGTCAGCTATACCACCTGCTCAGACACACCCAGGAGATTTGCTCTGTGCCCTGCTACCCAGCCCCCTTGTCCCCTGAGAAGCCCCTCAGACCCAGCCCAGTTATTTTAGGTTTCTAGAAACTAGGGTAAGAGACTGGGAAGGCCAACCTTGAGCCTCCTTGCTACCTAATAATTATACCTCTGGGGCAGCAGCACCATGGTTCATCCCACTCTGATGGCAGCAGATAATAAAAGAGCCTCCTATGCAACGTGGACAGGGATAGAAGGAGGGGCAAGGATAGCAGCTTCTTCCTGCCCTCACTGTCATCCTCAAGTGGTAAAGGTTCATTTTGCTCTCCTGCTTCATTCTCTGCTTCAGCTTTCCACAATTACTCTAGATCTGCAAAGGGTCTCTTACATGAAACCCTATGGTGTACCCTGGAAATTGTCCCTCCATACGCTAAAGAGAAGATAAAGCAACCTAGACAGACTTTTCTTAAGCGACAACCTGGGATTTACTACTAATTCTTATTTTTGAAGGTTAAAAGCTGAACATTATCTGTCATTTTCTTGTATTTTTTTTTTTTTTGGAATAATAAATCTTAATCTTGTCTCAGAAATGCCTGGGGCACACTAGGGTGAAAAACATGCTCTTCCATAGGCAAAAGAGGAAAGCATGTTAATTTTATTTTATGTTATTTACTTTATTTTATTGCAGTGCTGGAATTGAACCCAAGGCCTCACACATGCTAGGCCAAGTGCTCTACCACTGAACTACATCATCAACCCAATAAATCTCAAAGTTCTTCCTCAGTAACATGTGTAAGAGAGTGTGGCACATTTAAAGCACTGAAAGAGGCTGACCTAAGATCAATAAAACAAACAACAACAAATGCTGGCGATGTTGCGGGGAAAAGGGAACACTTTTACATTGTTGGTGGAGCTGTAAATTGGTGCAACCACTATGGAAATCAATATGGAGGTACCTCAAAAAACTAAAAATAGATCTACCATATGACCCAGCTATAACACTACTGGGAATTTACCCAAAGGGAGATTGATCATCATACCACAGAGACACCTGCATCTCCATGTTCAATGCAGCGCTTTTCACAATAGCAAAGATATGGAATCAACCAAAATGCCCTTCAACAGAAGAATGGATAAAAAAACTATGGTATTTATACACAATGGAATACTATTCAGCAATCAAGAAAAATGAAATAGGGTCATTCACAGCAAAATGGATGGAATTAGAGAAAATTATTTTAAGTGAATGAACACAAGCTCAGAAAGAGAAACAACACATTCTCACTCATATGAGAGAGCTGACTCAAAATTACAAGAAGGAAAAATCCTACTCAAAGGTCAGATCACATTAAAAGGGGGGGAGGGAAGATAAGTATGAGGTCAATATAAATGGACTAGAAATCACATGTAATTGTTCTAACAAGATAGAAACAAAGACCACTACAGGAAAAGTTTCTATCTTAAACAGAAATGGAACCCAAGGACATATAGAAAAATACTATATAGTAAAAGATAGAGAAGACTTGGATGGGAAACTTAGATGGGAAGGGGGGGCGGGGGGAAACATAGAGGAGGGTAAGGGGTAACCTATATGAATAATGCTTATCAAATTGCATATATGAAAATTGTCACAACAAAAAGCATGTCAAAATGAATCGCATTATGATGTACATTAAAAATTTCTAATAAAAAAAAAAGAGGCTGACCTAGCTAATAGGTAAGAGAAGGTGTGATGAGCACCAAAAGATATTCAGAAGGTATTAATTATTCAGAGCTTATTTGAAGAAATTGACCAAGAGATTTATGAAAAAAAAATACTCAACATCATTAGCCATCCGAGAAGTGCAAGTTAAAGCCACAACATTGGAAAACCACCCTGTAAGAATGTTTGTTGTCAAAAAGTCAAAAAATGACAAATGGTAGCAAGGATGTGGAGAAAAGGGAACCCTTGCACAATGTTGCTGGGGATACAATTTAGTACAGACAGTATGGAAAACAGTATGGAAGTTCCTCAAAAAACTAAATGGATACACCTGATCCAGCTGTTCCTTTGCTGGGTACTTACTGAAGGAAATATTAGCAAAGAGACACCTGCACACTCATGTTACTGCTACACTATTCACAACTGGAATAAACCTAGATGTCTATCAATGGGTGAATGGATAACACATAAAATGGAATATTACTCAGCCAAAAAACTAATATCCTCTCATTTATAGTAAAACAGAACTGGATGTCCTTATGTTAAGTGAAGGAAGTCAGACACAAAAAGACAACACCACATGTTCTCTCTTGTAGTTCATGAGAATATACAATAGAGATTAGCAGAGGCTGAGAAGAGTGGGGGCAAGAGGGGATAGAGAAAGGTTAGATAACAGGAATCAAAATACAGTTAGATAGAAATAACAAGTTCTAGTGTTCTATGGCACATTGGGATGCCAATAGTTGACAATAAGGTATTATATATTTTATGACTAAGTAGGAGAACAGAGCTCAAAGTCTCCAAACACAAAGTAATGATAAGGAGGTGGAAGCACTACTCTGATCTGATCAAACAGACTGTACACTTGTACACTATGAATTGTATATGAATTCATGTCCACATGAGTTCTCACGTGTATAATCAAAATTTAAAAAAAAATAAAAAATAATAAAGAACTTATTTTGTGTTGCTGGAGGAAGCCACTGAATTGCACAGCAATGAAGAAAAGGCAGGACCAGATATGCATCAGCAGCAGTGCACCATAGGGTTTCATGTAAGAGGGGCTGGAAAGAAGAGGGAGACTGCAATTCTACAGTAATTGTGGAACAATGAAGCTGGCTGCAGTGTGCGAAATGGACCATAAAAAAATGAACAAGACTAGATGCAGGGTGTTTTGCAAAGATCACTGCAAGAGCCCCAGGCCAGAAGCGACAGCCAGGACTGAGACAGAAGCAGTAAGATGACATCTGGGGACACATACCAGAGAGATGAGCTTTGTGAATAGCTATAATGTGGGAGGTGAAGACAAGAGAAGATTCAAGGATGTGCCTAAGACTTCTGGCTGGAGTGATGTGTGGATGCAGGTGACTTTTCCTAAGACAGGAAACCCTTGACAGGCAGCAGATTTCTGGGGATGGAGGAGGAAGTGGAGTTGCATTTTAGAAATTTTGAGTATTTTGGCCTGACTGCCACCTATGATCTTTAGTATCCCACAATGAGCTCATAGTATATTTTATGAGGTAAGAAATTAAAATAAGGTTTACTCTAAACCCTTTACTTCCCCTAGTAGCCTTCTCTGAAAATTAGATTTAACTATAAAATGAGGACATTGATTCTTTAGTTAAGTTCTATACATCTTTTCCTTCTGCCTTCCAGGAGTTTCACTACACATGCAGACAACCCCATTCTCAGGTTTTCATTCATGTGGAAACCTACTAATCATTTTAGGTGAACTGAATCCCATGTCCTCTTACAGTGGAAAATAGAAATATAAGTATCATATTCTATGTGAATAATAGTATATTGGTATTAGACAATAAGAATGCATTTACAAGGCAATGGCCCCTGTTTTCTAATTATTGCTGAAAGGAAACTCTGCAAGTCAAATGACCTAAAACCAAAATCTTGATTTTGTTAGTTATCCAATTTATGACAATTTTATGAAGATGTCATATGAAAGGTCATGTTAGACTGGGGACATAGCTTGGTAGAGTGCTTTATCCTAGCATGTGTGAAGTTCTGGGTTCCATTCCTAGCACTACATACACACAAAAAGGGTCATTTTAATTATTAGGTAGGTGTCTGCTTTTATTTTGGGACATATTCCAAGAAAGTACATTTCTCAAAGCTACTAATTTACCAAATTTTTCTTTAATGGCTGGAAAAGATATTACACTTATTTTGATAATTTTCAATTTAGGCTACATTTATTGTAGCCATTTTTTGGAGCAAGAGAAGTATGAGATCTTAAGTTAAATATCAAGTTCTCCAATTGGGTCTTAGAGTCGAATCAAAATTATTTTCTGGGGAGAATAACAGCTCTACGGAGAATAACAGTGAAGAGTGTTTTTCTGTTCCTGTTGTTATTTTTAATTTCAAGCCAAGATCCTTATTGTTACTTCAACCCTCCCCAACTACTCAAGCATATGGTTCTGAACTCAATCAGCAGCACAGACTGACTATACCTGTTACAAATCAGCTATTCATTGTCAAATTCACTGATGCTCAGTAGTTTGCAAAAGTTCAGGTGAGAAAAAAATGTACAATGTAATGCGTGTTTGAAGAACATGCTAATTACCCAGTTCTCTCTACATGCTCTGAAATGCATTCCATAGGCTGAGTCAAAGCACTAGAAAACTATGTACTCGAATATTAGAGCAGTTTCTAAAATTGATCAACGAACTTCCTTGAGTTTCAGTTTCCAAAATGCAAAATGAAGGAAGTTTTTTTTTATTCAACTCATTCTCAAGGCACTGCTGTATCCAAAGCACAAACTCCACAAAACAGACTAAGATAGAGTCCTGGTTCTCAAAGAATCTGCCCTTCTATATTTCTAAGTGCCCTCACTATAAAGACCAAATAGTTGTAATTCTATATAATAAATTAAAAATAGAGAAATTCTCAGGATACAGAAGCACAAGGTGGGCCACTTCATCTTTCTGGAATAGAGAAGGGAAGAAAAAGAATGTCTAAGGGCCGGGCGTGGTGGCGCACGCCTGTAATCCCAGGGGCTCGGGAGGTGGAGGCGGGAGAATCGCAAGTTCGAGACCAGAGGCAGTCTGCGTAATTTAGCGAGACCCTGTCTCAAAAAAAAAAAAAAAAAAAAAAAAAAAAAAAAAAAAAAAAAAAAAAAAAAAAAAAAAAAAAAAAAAAAAAAAAAAAAAAAAAAAAAAGTAAAAAAAATGGGCTGAGGTGCAGCTCAGTGGTCCAGCATTTGCAGAGCATGCAGGCGCGAGGCCCTGGGTTCAACCCCCAGTACCGCAAAAGAAAAAAAAAAGAATGTCTAAGGACACTGACATGTCCTGGAATACTGTCACTCACTGTCACACACTTAGCAGATTAGCAGGGATTAAACAAGAGAAAGTAGAGGACAGCACCTTCAAAACTGATGAAGTATAAGCCCAGATGAAGTATAAGCTACAGTGCCTTTGGCCATCACATAGAAATCCCAAATTGATTTAGTAAATACGGAAATTTATTATGTCACATAACAAAAAGCTCAGAGAAATAGGAGGTTACAAAGTTGATTGACCTAGTGGCTCAATTATGCCATCCAGGACCCCCATTCTTCTCTCTCTCTGCCTTTCTCATGACAGAGTACCTTGGTCACAAGGTGACCTTAGAAGTTTTAGCCATTGTGATAAGACACACAGGGGTTCAGGGAAGAAAAAGACCATTTTCACCTGTGTCTCCCTAGGAGGGAGGAAATATTCCCAGATGACCTTTGAAGATTTGCCCTCACATCTCTAAATCCTCTATTCCAACCTGTGCTCAATTATAAAGCAATCACTAGTAGCAGCCAGGAGATTTCCATTATGGGCTTAGAGTAACCATTTGGGATGCTGTCTGTTTTGGAGGATAAACAGCACATATGGCTACATCAGTGCTATTTGGAACTAAGCTTGTTGTTGTTGTTGTTAGGTGCCATCGAGTCGGTGTCCGACTCATAGCGACCCTCATAGGGTTTTCAATGGCAGACTGTTTCGGGATTGCCTTGGGAGTGGATTGCCAGGTCCTTCTCCCATTTTTGGGGCGCTGGGAATTGAACTCGGGACCTCAGAGACTGCAGCGCAGTGCTCTACCAACTGAGCTAAATCCCAGCCCTGGAACTAAGCTAGGTAACCCAAAAGCTGGGAGTCTATCATTAGCCAAACTATTTCTTACCTCAAATGGATACTTATTTTTCCCTATTTTCAATGTGTAGAAAAAAGCAAAGCTGCTGGAAAGTAATTAAATCATAGCATTCTAGTTCATTAGGCAGCTCAACGCATGCATTTTAACCAAAACTTACCAAAATCTACTAGTTTAACTCCACCTTCAGTAGTCAGCAGAATGTTGTTTCCTTTTATATCACGGTGGATAGTTTTGTTGTTGTGCAGATGCTGAAGTCCCTAGAAGATGGAAAGTATATAATGACTCAAAGTATCAAACAAAAAGTCTTAAATGATGCATTTGTGCAAAATCAATAGGAAACACATATGCATATTAACAGTTGAGCAGTCAAATGTTTAACATCAAGTTAGACCACTTCTACTTTGGACTATATAAAATCAGACTGTGCTTCCTAGCTTTTTTCAAATACTTTATTTAAAATGTGTTCATCTCAACAGAAGAAAATATTCTATACACTTATTTAATATAATGGCAAATGAAAACCTAACAGTAAAAAATATATATTTTCAATTGCAGTGGCATAAGCCTGTAATCCCAGTAATTCTGGAGGTGGAGCTAGAAGGATCATGAGTTTGATGCTAGAGGCAGCCTGCATAATTTAGCAAGACCCTATCTCAAAATAAATAATAAAAAAGGGCTGGGGGTGCAGCTCAGTGCTATAGCACTTGTAAATATGTATGAGGCCTTGGGTTCAACTCCAAATACTGCAAAATTAAAAAAAAATACTTAGCAAGTCAGAATTCAGGATCTTGTCCATATACGAAAAGCAGATTTCTAATGGAAATCAGTAATTAGCTATGCAAATATTTCCAACTCTGCATATACTCTTGCATCAATAAATACTAATGCAGTGATATTTTTCTAAAAATATGACTCACATTATTTATTCAATTAGAACTGTCTAATAATTAATGCACAAAGAATTAAATTGCTTACCATTAGTGCTTCATGTAAAATATAGGCAATTATAGGCTCACTCATTTTCTCACCCCTCTTTAGAAATCCTTTCACAAGATCAGTCACTGATCCTCCATTGCACAGCTAAAACAGAGTATTTCAAGGTGGACATTAAAATAGACACGACATTTTAAGTTCTTGCAATAAAAGGTTTTCCTAAAATATTTTTAAAAATCATTCCAATTTTCTGTTTTAAGTGATTACTCTCATCATCTTTATGGTTTCACTTTATGGTTTCACATCATCTTTATGTTCAATGAAATGAACACATAAACTTGGACTTGTGTACAATTGATTACTGGAGCAGTTTTCATATAAATTAATTTTTATAAGAGAATTTAGAGAAATATTTATCTTGATTTGTAAATTTGAGGATAAGAATTATGGCTCTAAAAATTATCCTCCAAAATTAGAATGTACGGCTTAAAACCAGTATCGATTTCTGACAGTTCAGTTAATAGTGCAAGAGATTCTATGGCCTCAATACACCATGCTATATGTTCTAATTTTTTTAAAAATGCCTCCTTTTTATCAAAAATTCAGAGTGCATTGAAGGATTACAAATAGTATTTTAGAAAACCATTGAAAATATCATGTTTCCTAGGGTCTTAAGCATTTTCCCTCTCTGTCCATCAAAAGCAGGGAAAATCTACATAAAAAATAAGAGGAATGAACAAGGAAAGGAAAATTTCCTATCTGGGCTCTACAAAGTTGCTGCTGTTGTTATGTGCCATCGAGTTGGGTCCCTAGCTGTGCCATGCTGGCACTATGTCAGTGCTTCTTTGCTATTCACAGGGTTTTCAATGGCAGACTGTTTTGGGAGTGGATTGCCAGGTCCTTCTCCCTAGCCTGCAGCACCTGGTATTCCCAGATGGTCTCCCATCCAAGGATTAACCAGGCCAACCCTGCTTAGCTTCTGAGATCAGGCGGGATCAGTTGCTAGGATGCTATGGCTGCAGACTCTCCACAGAAAACTTTCAAAGGAGATACACTCTGCAGAACAGATTAACACCAGTATTAGCAGTGAAGGGGAGGGGAAGTAAATGGTCCTGGACTAAAAGAAATAGGTGATTTGACTGCACAAGTCCATGACCCTGATAACTGATTCCTTCATCCTCTACCTTCAGCCTTAGCCCTCCTCCCAGAGCTCTCCTCTGTGGTCTCCTTGCCCCTCACCTTGATCTACTGGACTCCTTTCCTACTTGTCCAGTGCCTGGGAATTAAAAGTGCTGTCATCTCCCTGACCTTCTTTTAAGTCAAGTGCAGGCAGAGAAAGGAATTCAAAGCAAGCACAGCATATTCTCAAATGTAATCCACATCCTTTCAACAGTTCTAGAGGGCTACAAAACCAGATGAGTCCATACTCATTTTAGCCCCACTGAAAACTGCATGTTAGTGTACAGTGAAGTGAGAGGTTCTGTCGCCTGCTCTACAAGCCAGCTCAGTGGCTCCTGCATAGTGGAATGTTCAGTTACTAGAATGAATGACATGTTTTCTGTTATTACCATTAAAAACTCTCCTGCTTTGGTTCTAATACATATGCTTGTTTTTAAAAGTTTACTGAGCTTATGTAAAGTCATAAGAAAATGATTTAATTGCTATGTGGAGAAAAGGCTTCCTTCTCAGTATTCCAAAAAAGAAAGAACAGTGACTATAAAAAAAATAATAATAATAACAAATCATACACTCTCCCCTCCTAAAGTATAGTTGGGTATTTCAGAAGACATCATAACCAAAGTAAATATACCAGCTCAGTGAGTTTCTCACATGGGAAGAAAAATAAAGTCACATTACAATGGGAGGTGAAACACACGAATACTAATTCTCTAAAAAGTCTATGAAAAGTCAATGATGACTTTTTAGAAAAAGAAAAAATGATAATGATAATCTTCTAGTTTACAAATCTAAATAAACAACATGGAAACAATACAAATATCTGCAGGCAGTAAAGAAGTAAACAAGAGGCCACAATAATAGCCCACACACATCAAAAATGACAAATGTCTTTCTCTTTTGAGTATCTACTTACAAAAACAAATACTAAGTTTTTTTAACACTCTGTATTTATGGCTCTGTAGGTTAGAAAATGTCAATGCCTTTCAAAGTCACAAAATTCTCCTTTTATATGTATTGAAACACACAAATTTTATTCACTCAGTGATTCATTTGTTAAGTTATATTGAGACAAATACCCCTCTAATTATTTTAACTACTAAGAATACTGACAGAGAAAAATCACAAATGACAACATTTTAAATGAAATGTTTTCTTTTTCCTCTTGAATGTGTACTGGTTTATCCCCTTGACTATGGTTGTCTCTCTCCTTAGAGGAAATCACTGGGTGAGGCTTTCCATGCACCCTAATTGGGAGGAATCCAAGTTCTTGATAATTCCCTCCTTTCTGACCCTGCCCACCCCACTCCTGTAGGAAATTTATTTCTCTGACAGTTGCCTAAGCAGCATCAACAGTTTATTTAATTTTCAGAATAGAAAAGCTTTTTCTGAATGCAACTTTAAGAGTTACATTAAAATGGAAAGCAAATAGGAGACAGTAAATATGACAACCATAGAAATTATTAAACTGATTATAGGTACAAAAACAACTACAAATTACTTTGTGGCTAAAATATTCCTACAGAACCTTCAAATATGATAACATCATGAACCCTCTAATTCCTCACTGAGAATTAGTAAAATTTCAAATACAATCTTGGATGAAATTTACTTTTGCTGAAGTAGTGTAATTGCCTTTCAGAAATATAAACAAAAGTAACAAGGTAAACTTAAAACTAAAGCATGACTTTGCTCCTAATGAATATAAAGGACTAAAATATCACATAAAATGAAATAGAAATATTCTTTGATTAGGCAATAGATCAAAAAGCTGAAAATGACTTTATGTTTCCTTTAAAAATGACAGATTCAGGAGAATGAGTTATATCCTATTTAGTGTATACAATTCTCAAACACCAAGACAGACTAAAAAGGAGTTCATAATAGAATACTAAAAAACCCTTAAGTATAGCTTTGTAATACAATGTTGAAATAGAGCCTTAGTGTTCTTTAATCAAACAAAATTGAAGTATAATTTCCCTAAGTCAGACCTACACTAATTAAGTAACAGAAAAGCACTGAAAATAAATTCTTAACCCTGGAAACAGGCAACGATTTAAACCAAAACAACAAAAACAACATTTCCTCCCTCCCTGCCAAAAAGAAAAAAAAATTCTATAAATAAATCATTGAAATTGACTTCCAAAGATAGCCTTACTAAGTTATGTGAATGTATTTTGTCTTTACTTACTATATTGGGAGAAAAAAAATGAGATTTTACTCAAATTTCTTTGAAAAGATTATTAATTTCAGCAGTTGGCAATTCTCACTTTTGCTGTTTTTAAATTTTTTTTTCTAAGAATGTTCTGTGGTTGTTTGCTGAGTCTGATCATGTTCCAATGAGGGCACAAAGCAGAAACTCTTATTTTCTAATGCTCATTCTAGTTTTTAATTTTATTGGGGCTGATGTTTAGCTGAGTTGATAGAGTGCTGCTCTGTGCTCTCTGAGGCCCTGGGTTCTATCCCCAGCACTGAAAAAGATCGGAGAAGGAACTGGCAGCCCATTCCCCAAACAATCACCCATCGTAAACCTGATGAATAGCAAAGAAGCACTGACATAGCAAAGAAACACTGACACAGTGTTGGGGAAGTGTTTTGTTGTTGTACATAGGGTTGCTATGAGTCAGACCTGACTAAAGGGCACCTAACATCAACATTCAAGCTTGAGTCTTTGTGTAGACACAAATCTTTAACAAACACCTACAATTATCATTTGTTAAGTTGTACATGTAATGATGTAAGACACTGCTGTACATTTCCAAAGTAAGAAAAATTTACAAACAGGAGAAATATTGAGTTTGTCTACCATCTTGCTATTTGTTGCCTATTTGCTTTATCTTTTCTTCATTCTCTTATTCCTATTTTCCCATTTCCTTTTGGTTTGAATATTTTTATTATTCCATTTTGTCCTATATTACTTTATTAGCTATACTTCATTTCACTTTTCACTGGTTGTTTTATGCATGTTTAATCTATCACAGCATAGCTTAAAGTAATATTATACCACTTTACATACAATGTAAGACACCAGAAATTGTATAATTTCAGCTTTTCTCTCCTGTCCTTTTGCTACTACTACCATGCATTTAATTCTCCATATGTTTATAACCTGCAACATACATTTATAACTGTGGTTTTTAAAAGTGATTTTTCTGTTGGGCCTACAAAATGTAATGTCAAAACATTTCATATCTACCCTTACATATACTGTTGATTGTGTTCTTTAATTTTTTTAGGTCTGATTTCCCACCCAGAATCATTTTCCTTCATCAAAATAAATGTTTTTTGATGTTTTTTAGGTTGCAGGTTTTTGGTAGCAAGTTCTTTGCTTTTGCTTACTGTTGTTGGTTTCACTGAATAAAAATACCTGTCTTTACTTTCTCTATGAATATTTTCATTGAATACAGAATTCTAAGTCGAGATCACTCTTCTTTCAATGCTTCAAAGATGTTGTTCCATGGTATTTGATGAAAAATTAGTGGCCACCCTCATGCTATCCCTATATACAAAGTGTCTTCTTTAGCTCCTCTTATAATTTTTTTCATTATTAGTTTTGAGCATTTTGACATATCTTAGTGCGATTTTCTTAATTAATCATACTTAGGGGATTTTTGAGCTCCCTAGATCTGCAGCAACTTTTTAGTATTCATTAAATTTAGAAAAGTTTCAGTCACTATTTATTTACATAGTGTATCCTCCACCGCCCACCCCCAGATGCTCAAACTGCAATTACAAGTGTGTCAGGATTCTAGGAAATGTCTCATAGGTCACAAAGATTTTTTTCTTCTCTCTTTTTTTAAAATTATGTTTCAGTTTGCACAACTTTGATGTTCCTGTTTTCAATTCCACTGATCTTTTCTCCCACGTTTAATCTGATGTTAAACTTGTTGCATTTTTTCATATAGATGTCTTTTATTTCTACAAATTCCATTCAGTTCTTTTTTATAGTTTCCACTTCTTTCAACATTATTAATAGTTTCCTTTAAATAGTTTCCTTTAAATTCTATGTTAATAGTTTCCTTTAAATTCTTAATCAATATTTATAACTGTTTTAAAGTTGTAACCTGCTATTTCCAATATTCTGTCATTTCTGGATCTATGTCTATGGATCAATTTTTCTTCTGATATATTCTTCTGCTCTTTACATTTCTAATAATTTAATATTGGAACTGGACATTGTTAATGTCACATTGATGATTGGATTTGGTTGTCTTCCATGAATGAATGCTGAATTTTGTCCTGGAAGGCAATTAATAAGCTTTTGGATCAACATGAACCTTTCAGGATGCTCTCTGTATTTCAGGGTTAGTTGAGCCCTTCCTTTAATGCGTAACCTTTCTGACATTTTTACTGGATGCCTCAGGTATTCTGTTAAGTTTCCACACTTTTGGTTGGTTAGAACATAAGCATGTCTCAACCCTGCACAAGTTCCAATAGTTGTGCAAGTTACAGCCCTACAGTCATTCTTCCTCTGGTAATTGTTCTTTGCTAAATCTTACTCTCTATATATCCAGCCTGATGTTCAAACACCTTTATGTCTTTATTTAATTAATTAGATAACCTTTATGTAGATATCTCTTCTCTGCAATTTCCAGCCAATTGGGTCCTTCCAATCTTTTCAGTTCAACAGGATTGCTTTGATCTCCTCAGGAATGCCCCCTTTGTGCCCTTGGTTTAGAAACTGCCTCTAAGAACAAATAAGATGATTATAGTGTTCACATTTATTTCCTTTTCTCAGTGCCACAGCCTGAAGACACAGCTTGAAGTCTTTTCTACTGTTTGAAAATACTGTTTCTGTCCAATTTAGTCCAGTTTTCTAGGGACATCATGTCCCTATCCATACTGTCATGGCCAGAAGCAAAAGCCTCCAATCAATCACTTTTATGCATGCTGAAATTTGAGAATGTCCGACAGTTTTACAAAATTTCCTTTGATAAGAATTACCTTGATATGTGTAAACAAAACAAAACAAAACACAAACCCCAACACCCCTTCCTTGGAGTTTTTTCCTCAGTAGGTTCAAGGTGCTGTGAGTTTTGTCATCAGAGTATTATGGAGGGTACTGTAAAGAATAAACTACAACTATTCCTTTCATTTTTTTGCTTTCAGGTACCAGATTAAAACGATAGGCTTTCTTTGACTACCTTCATAAAAGGTCTTGTCTTTTATTCTCTATGAACTTACTCATTTATATTCTTTGTTGTTGTTGTTGTTGTTGTTGTTAGGTGCCATTGAGTCAATGTCTGACTCATAGCAACCCTACATACAACAGGCAAAACAGTATTGTTAGTGCTTCTCTGCTATCCATAGGGTTTTCAATGGCTGATTGTTTTTTGGGAGTGGGTTACCAGTCCTTCTCTTAAGCCTACTGCACCCTGGTGTTCCCAGGTGGTCTCCCATCCAAGGACTAACCAGGCCTGACCCTGCTTAGCTTCTGAGATCTGACGGGATCAGATGCCACAGTAGTATGGCTGCAGGCATATTCTTCAGAGCACTGATAAAAATAATTAATTTGTTTTGGTTTTAAATTCTTTTCCTATCACAAGACTATGTGCTCCTTGATAGTTCCTCGCTATCTCAAAGTAAGAGATTATTATTTATGGCATAAAAAAACTGAACTTAACTTCTGTAAACTTATCCACACACAGTTACACATATACACATAATGGCAAAAGGTCATCTTTTCACATGATATGGAAGGTGTCTCTTCCAAGTGTGACATGTTTGATTTCAATAAAATATATTAATGACCAATTTCTATATTCTAATAAAATACCCATAAAATATTAATGAAAGCTAGCACCATCACCTAATGGATGTTTTACAATGTGTACTTTTATGATGTGTTAAATTTTTACCTTACTTATCTAATGTGTGGGTGAAAAGACAATTTCAAAGGTCCTCCTGACACATAACTGACTCATTTAAGTATGCAATTGGATGTATTTTGATAATTTTATGCCACCATATAACCACTTAATCAAATTATAGACCACAGTTCTCTCACCCTAAAATATTTTCAAATTCTTGGGAAAACATCATTACACATCAGTAAATTTGTCAACAAGAAACCTGTGCTAGCAAAGGGAAAATAATGTATTAAAACAACTATTTCCATAGGTAGAATAGAAATCTATTAATTTACCAAATACCAAGACATCTCGGATCACCTTATATTTTTCCCTACAATAATACTAGAACTTTGTACTATTCAGAGAAGGCCCCATATGTCTGTCGCTTGTCATGCTGTGGGCCTTGCATGTTGATGTGATACTGAAAGCTACGCCACCAGTATTTCAGATACCATCAGTGCCACCCATGGAGGACGGGCTTCAACTGTGTTTCCAGACTAAGACTAGGGAGAAGGACCTGGCATCCCACTCTTGAAACAATTAGCTATTGAAAACTATGAATAACACAGAAGCACTGTCAAATACAGCACATAAAGTGCCAGAAAATGAGCCCCCCAGGGCTGGAAGGCATTCAAGAAATGACTAGGGAAGAATTGCCTTCTCAAAGTAGAGTCGACCATAATGATGGGAATGGAGTAAAGCCCCTGGGACCTTCAATTGCCGATGTAGCATGACTCAAAATGAGAAGAAACACAATAGCTGCAACAATGGACTCAAACATAAAAAGAGGATGTGCATGCCACAGTGTTGGGTAGTGTTTCGTTCTGTTGTACACAGGGTCACTGTGAGTTGGATCCAACTCCAGGGCACCTAACAACATTCAGAGAAACAGATACTTTTTGCAAGCACTGAAGTACTATTAGGGGTGAAGGATGTGCAAGGTATCTATCTACCTCTCTGTATCTATAAATCTATCTACTTAACTGTAGATATAGATAATGTTGTTGTTGTTGTTTGGTGACATCAAGTTAGATCCAACTCATAAAGATTCTCATACAGTTTTCAATGGCTGTCTTTTTCAGGATTGCTTTGGGAGTGGTGGATTGCCACTTCCTTCTCCCATTTTTGTGGTGCTGGGGATTGAACCTGGGTCCTCAGAAAGTGTGGAGCAGCACTCTGCCAACTGGGCTAAACCCCAGCATAGATATAGATATAGATATCTGTATATATAGATAGATGAAGATAAGTAGATAGATGGATAGGTAGATATAGATGGAGATAGATAGTTGGACAGAGATAGATTGATAAAAATTCCTAGGCTAAAGAGTATAAAGCAGCACATTTAGACTGTTTTCCCATCTTGCCCTTTAAACAAAACCTAAAACAAGATGACTAGGTAATTGGCTGTCTATTCTGTTACAAGTACACCAAATAACAGCCTTTTGTCTGTGCTTCTCCACTGTAATTCAGAACTGTCAAGTGAAGGAACAATGCTATGCTACAGAGGAATGCAAAGGCCTGGCTTCCCGATCCTGCTTGGCCTCCCCTGATTCTTTCCACATATACAAGAGTATAAGGGCTTTATTTCCCTTTTATGCATATAACATTAAAGGGGTAATAGCTGAACAAATAGAGCCATTCATTCATTCTAAGTCATCTTCTCTCTATCATCCTATGTTTCCTCTCCTCATGGCAGACCTTATATTACTTGATAGATATAGGTATAAAAACAGAATGACCAATAATGCATGACATATGAAAGTAGTATTTATGTCTATGAAAATCACTTCAGTGGCCTAAAAGGTGCATTTGAGAGGCTTTGTAACTACTTACTGAATTTCTGTGCTTTCAAATATCACCTGTAAATTGCCAGACTTTGATCTCCTGGAGAGGATATAATTTCAAAGAGAAAAACTGCTATAATTGGAAAGCACTGAGAGAAAGCAATGTTGCTACTAAAAATGAACAAATCAGGGCCAATTCAGATGAATAAATGAATCCATACTGTAACATCATCATAAAAGGAGCTATTAGAGCAAAGATTGGATTATAAGGGATAGGGTCTTTTAACAGAAAGATATCCCAACTCTGAATTTTGGATCTATTATAGCTGAAGGAACACAAGCAAATAGCTCCTGAGAGAGAAGTCTGGATTTCCTTACATAGTTAAAATGTGGCTGTTCAACCAACTAAGAAGGGGAAAATTATAATTAAATCTCAGTTCTTCCCCCTTGTGTTCAACAGTAGCAAAGGATTAATGAGAATGATTTAACTCAATTTGAACTCTCTGTTTTGGTTGCCCAATTTAGGTGATGAACATATATACAAACAATAGTCTTTAGTATGGATTACACCTCAGCATCAAGAAAACGAAAATCCTTACAACTGGGTCAGTAAGTAATTTCATGATAAAAGGAGAAAAGATTGAGGTTGTCCAAGATTTTGCTTTACTTGGTTCTATAATCAACACCCACTGAATCAGCAGTCAAGAAATCAAAAGACTTATTGCATTGAGAAAAGTTGTTGCAAAAGACCTCTTTAAAGTGTTGAAAAGTAAAGATGTCATATTGAAGACCAAGGTGCACCTGACTCATGCCTGGTATTTTCAGTCACATCATATGGTTGTGAAAGCTGGACAATGAATAAGGGAGAATACCAGAACTGATGCTTTTGAATTATGTTGCTGGAGACATTTATCGACAGCCAAAAGCACCAACAGATCTGTCCTAGAAGAAGTGCAACCAGAGTGCTCCTTGGAAGCAAGGATGGCTAGACTGTGTCTTATGTATTTTGGACACGTTGTCAGGAGGGACCAATCCCTGGAAAAGGAAATCATGTTTGGGAGAGTGGCAGGTCAACAAAAAAAGGAAGACCCTCAAGTAGATGGATTGACACAGTAGCTACAACAATGAGATTAAACATAAAAATGACCATGTGCCTTGCACAGATTCGGAGAGTGTTTTGTTCTGTTGTACACAGAGTCGTTATGAGTCTGACCCAATTCATGGCACTTAACAACAACAACAATCTCACTTCCACCTTCCCAGCCCTACCCCAACCCCATCCTTCATACTGATCCTCAACTGCAGACACTAGGGGGTTAAAGAGAGTAAATGGAATCTACATCTTACTAACCAGACCAATCAAGAGATGTGGTGGCAATAGGCAGAAAGGAATGTAAGGAAGATATCTCAAAATGAGCATAAATAACAATAAAAACATTGATTCTCCTTTGTACCTACATCATTAGGAAAATCTCAAATATAACATGACAATAAAAATCTCCATAGATGTTCTGTAAAAACCCAAATCAGTAATTACAGAAGAAAACTTCCTACCCCCTCTCTTATTAGGTAATTTCATTCATGGGTGTCACTGGAATGTCAGGGAGCCAGCAACTGGGGATCTTTTCCTGAACCTGGAGAATATTTAAAGTCGAAAAATGAACATGCAGAGAATTAAGAAGGAAATATTTCCTAAATAGAATTGTTTACATCATTCAGGCTCAAACATTTATAGAACAACAAAAGGAAGGGGAAAAAAAACAGAAAAATTATACCAAAAAGAGAAAAAAAAAATCAAAAGCCACAATTAGAAATAGACTGCCCAGAAGATTTGTGGAAACATTATTCTTAGGATTTCAATTTTGAATTGAAATTTAAGCAAAATGAATTTTCATGGTGAAAAGTCACTGTGCAGAATTATGTATAAGCCAGTATAGCCTTTCCCACATGGAAAGCTTATCATGAGGGATGTTACAGCTGACACACTCCCTCCAATACATACCTTATTAATGGATTCACATTAGAAGCCTAACACTGTTAGTTAGCATGACTCTCTGGGTAGCATCACTCCCTCTTTAGCCACTCTTTTGATACATTCACACAAAATAATTTATTTGGGCTTTATTATGATAAGAAGTATAATTAACAGTCATTTTATAGCACAAAGTATTGATGCCACAAGCCAATTTTCTGAAAGTGCCTCTAATGTAGCACCTGCACCATTCATGTTTATAAATCAGGTAATTGTACATCTAGGCACTTATGTGTATATGTAATTAGTCTAATTTGCATATTCAAATTAATAATCTTATATATAGTTTGCCAACTTCTTACTTTATGCTCTCTCATAAGTTCATATAGATAAGATTTCTGAAAATTCATTTTATTAAACTGCATTTATCTTTTTTCCTCAAGCCATTTAGGAACGTTTCCAAGAACTCCATCTGATAATAAAATATAGGGACAAAGTTTAAAGAACCTGTTAAGTCTCTACTGATTCATTATGTCAAGATGCTACTTTACTTGTACTGAATGTTCTAAAGCCATCTTAATCAACCTTTTCCGCTCTCTCAAAAACACATTTTTAACCACGATCAGGAGTCTCCAACTCTCACATAATTCAAAGTGTTCATAATAAGAAATGCCAATATAATTAGAATAGGGATTTGATAAGCTAAAAGACAATGATTGATCTCATTTAATATTTTAAAGCTCTGGGCAGTTTTATACCTTGTTTCTTTCCCCATTTAGGCCTACATTAGCCAGCGTACCAGAATCTCTATTTAAATGCTAATCTCTCCATTAATTTATGTGGAAGAAAAATTAAAAATGCATTATTCAAAATGTTTTGAAGGATATGCAAAATTTTATCCAAGACTACATTAAGCATTTGCACAGCATTACAGCTCAAATATACAAATGCAAACATGAAGTAAAGCTTTTAAAATTCTCCAAAAATGTATGGTAAAATGGCTTAAGTCCATAACTTGTATTCTATTACTTGGGCAATTAAATTTAGATGAATAAATGTTTATCTTTGTGTAGCCTGTGATTTAACTAAAAATATAAAGCTATTATAAACTACAAAAATACAAAGTAATTTTAAAGTCATAGATAAATTGTCTAATTTTAAAGGTCATAAGTGGTTATCTATAATGTTTTTAAATTCTGTAAAATCACATTTTACACAGCTTCAGATGATGAAAAGGTTCATGAAAATATGATTTTACCTTTTGGAAGATTCTGATTCCAGATGAAACAAAATTATTTCTTTTCACTCATGAATCTCCATTAAAATGCAAGTAAAGGAACAGAAGTATAAGCAACAAAGAAAAAGAGGACATAAAAAAAGGAGAGCAGTAGGTAGATTTCAGCAAAGTTTTACAATATGGAAGTAGATAAGCAAGTGGTAACTGATTTAGTAAAGCAGAGAAAGCCACAAAATAAGGAGGCTATTTGGAGATTAATGGAGCAGATTAACCCTGACAGCACTCAGGAATGGTGAAAGCGCCCAGGCAGTTAGAAAGCAAAGGGTGGAAAACAAGGGCTCATTTGGAAGTCTCTAATCCAAAGAATGAATACCCTCTTATCATCCATACAAAATATTAACATCCAGCAGCCTGCTGGGCATACCTCATACACACCCAGGTTAAGAGACCAGGGGTCTGGTTCCCTACACAAACAACACCAAGGACTCAAGATTTGGAGACATCAACAGAGTGGGTAATGGAAGTGAGGCACACACTACTACATGTTGAGCAAGTAGACAAGAAAACTTAGAAAGAGAAGGCCAGGGGAGCAAGAAGCAATGGATTCTATCCAAGTGAGCTACAGAAACAAATCAACAAGGTCAGATAAGTGGGAGACTTCCAGGCTGGGACCGGAAGACGTAGGGTTTCAGAAGTACAACTGACAGTCTTGCCAAAATTAAGAACATGAAATTAAGAACATGGACTATTAAATGAAAGAGTAGAGAGGCTCAGCCATTCTTTTCCAGGTACAGTAATCATAACACATCAAAAACAGAGACCTTCTCTGGAAAACGTGGCACCAGTAACCTGGATCTACATCTTTTTTTCAGTACTGGAAAGTTGAACTCAGGGTCTTGCATATGTTAAGCAAGTACTCTACCACAAAGATACACAAGTGGCTCCTTGTTTATTTTTCAATTATTTTTATTATTTTATTATTTATTTATTTATTTTGTAGTACTTGAGAGTTGAACCTAAGGCTTTGCACATACTTTGTAAATGCTCTACCACTTACAAAATGGGCTGCACACCAAAGACCATTTTTTATTTTGAGACAAGGTTTTCGTTAAGTTATGCAGGCTCCCTGTAGTCTCGAACCTGCGATCAATCCTCCTGCCTCTGCTTCAGTAATAGCAGGGATTACAGGTATGTGCCAGGTGTCTGGCTCCGGGTCTCCATTTAGTACTAGCTGCTTTTCTTTTTGTGCTTTTTTTGGTTTTAGTTTTGTATTTATTATGACATGGAGTCTTACTATGCTGCTCAGGCTAGCCTTGAACCCCTGGGCTCAAGTTATCCTTTTGCCTCAGCCTCCTGATGGGAACATAGGGGCACTACCCTGCCCAACATTGTTTTTGTTTTGTTTTGTTTTGTTTTTGTTTTTTTTTAATTTAAATTTATTTTTAACTGATACATAAAAACATAAAAAATTGTGCATATTACTGTAGTACCATATGATGTTGCAATGTCTGTCTACATTATATAACATTTAAATCAGACTAAACATAGCTAGCCTGCAGCCGTAGCCCTGTGGCGTCCGATCCCGTCAGATCTCGGAAGCTAAGCAGGGTTGGGCCTGGTTAGTACCTGGATGGGAGACCGAATGGGAATACCAGAAGCTGTAGGCTTGGGAGAAGGACCTGGCAACCCCCTCCCAAAAATCAATCTGCCATTGAAAACCCTATGAACAGCAGAGAAGCACTGACAATAGTGTTTCCCCTGTTGTACAGAGGGTCGCTATGAGTCGGATACCGACTTCACGGCACCTAACAACAACAACAACAAACATAGCTATCTCCTGAATCATTTATCATCTCTTTATACTGAAACACTCAAACTACCTTCTGCTAGCTTTTCCAAATACAACTGTCATCGATGGTCACCCTACTGTGCAATAGCACACCAGAACTTCTCACTCCTATTTGTAACTTACCCATTTGATCACCCTTTCCCAATTTCTCCCTCCCTGATACCACCCCTCGTCTCTGGTAACCACTATCCTCCTCTCAACCTCATGTGATCCACATATGGGTAAGATCATGTGGTACTTGTCTTTCTGTGACAGGCTTATTTTGCTCAACAAAATGACCTCAAGCTCAATTCATGTTGCTACTACTTGCCATTTATTAACTAAGTGAAAATATTTACTTTGAAAAAGATAAAAATGACTAGGTGTATCTGAAATTATATAGGTGAAAGCAAAGAATAATTTCATGAGTAATATTGTCAACCATTTTATTTTTTATTTTTGAGATAAGGTCTTGTTATATAGCACAGGGTGGACTGGAATTCACTACGTCACAGCCCAGGTTGGCCTCAAACTTGTATCAATCATTCCTCTGCCTCCCAAATGTTGGGATTACAGGTGTGTGCCACCAGGCCTACCTATGACCATTTTAAATACATAGAAAAAGAAGTAAATATGTTAAATATTAAGTATGACATTAGCTAGGCAAGGTGGCACATACTTGTAATTCTAGTGATTTCGGAGGTGGAGACAAAAGAATCAAAAGTTCAAGCCAGAGGCAGCCTGTATAACTTAGTGAGACCATGACTCAAAGAAAAAATGGACTAGGGGTACAGTTCCTTGGTAGAGCACTTGCAAAGTACATACAAGACCCTGGGTTCAACCCCTTAGTACTGCAGAAAAAAAGAGGGCAGGGTATATTTTTATAGTTTCCAGTATTTTCTACCATGATCCATTATTTGTTGGAATAATTTTAAAGCCATCAAAAAATATAGATACAAAATATGAAGATAATATAATTTTTACACTACTATAATACCTGAAATGGTTTGAATGTTTCCCCTCCAAAATTCACATGTTGAAACTTTATGGCCATTGAGACAGTATTCAAGAGGTCAGGGCTTTAAGAGGTAATTAGACCATGAGGGCTCTTCCATGTGAATAAAATTAAAGCCTTTATGAAACAAGTTTTATACAGCCTCTTGCCCTTTTGCCTTCCTTTGTGTGTGTGTGTGGTACTTGGGGATAGAACCCAGGGCCTCATACATACTTTGCAAGTACTCTACCACTGGGCGCACCTCTAGCCCACTTTTTATTTTTTAAATTAAGACAGGGTCTTGGTAAATTACACAGGATGCCTCTGGCCTCAAACCTACAATCCTCTTGCCCCTGCCTCCGGAGTCACTGGGATTGCAGGCGTGAGCCACTGTGCCCAGCTTGCCTTCCATTTTGTAAATGCACAGCAGTTCTCCCTCAGGATGACATAGCAACTGGAGGAAGTGGAGAGCAGCCCTCACCAGACAACCCAATCTGCTGGTGCCTTGATTTTAGACTTCCCAACTCCAGACCATAAGAAATAAACTTCTGTTCTTCATAAATTATCCAATCTGTAGCTTTTTGTTATAGCAGCACAATGGCAGTGCCACATCAGAAAAATCAATAGAACATTCAAAAAAGAAATAAAGTGATCAAATGCTAATAAAATAATGAATGCAACAAACATATATACTGTTACATAATCAAATAAAGAGTGTTCTTGAATTTGACAAAAGCAACTTTTAAAGTTTCTAACAGTTCTTATTAAAACTAATGGTTACTCACTTGAATAATAACATTTAATGAAAACTCAAAAAAATTGAATTCTACTACTGGTAGTCACCATAGTGGGGCACTCAAGTATCCCTGCTTTCAAGAAGATTGCCCAAACATAAGAAAGCCTACTGTCAGGACTTGTAAAAGCAGAATCCCCAGCTACCCTTGGAAACTTACTCAGTATCAACACCATTTTTGGTCAGTTTTCTTCCTCATAAATGTAAATACTTGGTTTTGTAGTTTTAGTCATTACCATTCAATAACGACAGAAAAAGAAGATCACAGCTATTTTTGCCTAATGAAGACTGGCTTACCATTAATTTCCTCTTATACCCTAGCACCTGGTACCCAGCATCAACACATATTAAGTGAAAGAAATATAAATGAATAAATAAATATTAGAGTGAAATCCCATTTGAAGTTGTTTTTCTTCATGCCTTTATTGTGAACTCATTTCCTTTCAATCCTCAGTAATCTGTATATTTTTTATATTTTTAGTTTCTTGATGTGTATCTTAAGATGACAAGGCCAGAACTGAGCACAACATTCTAGTGAGGACATTGACCATTCAGGGACATAGAAGTATTTTATGGTGTCTATGTGACATAAGTTGGGATTTAGCTCAGTTGGTAGAGTGCAGCTTGCTCTACACTCTTTTAGGCCCTGGGTTCAATTCCAAGCAGGACAAAAATAGGAGAAGGAGATGGCATCCCACTACCAAAACAATCCTGAAACAATCAGCCATTGAAAACTCTATGAGGGTTGCTTGACTCCATGGCCCTGAAATGGGCTGGGGTTTAGCTCAGTTGGTAGTGTGCTTGCTCTGCACTCTTTGAGGCCCTGAGTTCAATCCTCAGCACCACAAAAAAAAAAAAAAAAAAAAAAAAAGGGAGAAAGACCTGGCAGCCCACTCCTGATACAATCTCTAAACAATCAGCCCTTAAAAAGCCATTGGCACCTAACAACAACAACATGTCACATAAACATTAAGTCATTCCAGGAACACAGTGCAAATTTCCTCCCATACAAGTAATGCTGAAACACTTACCTCAAGAACCAACCATAGTTTATCTCCATTTATTTTATCCTTCTTGAAGTAAATCCCATAGAATTTGACCACATTTCGGTGGTCGGAAAGTGATTTTAAGATATTATACTCTACTTCAATCTCTTCATCAATATCCTAGTTTCAAAAAACATAAAAAGAAAACCATGAGAAAAATATAAATAATGTCAAATACCAAATTTGAAGCAAAGTCATCCTTTGTACGGTGTTTAGTACTATATACTGAAATGTCTTACTACATTAGAGAGGTGGTGATTTTTATACTAACCAAAAGCATCTCAAGTTGTATTAATCAAATTTAAAAAGGAATAAATAAAAGGCTACTTTTATATGCAATTTGAGAACTACTCCAGATGATTTTTCTTTCATTTTATTGTTGTTGTTGTTAGGTGTAATCGAGTGAGGTCCAACTCCTAGCAACCCTCATGGGATTTTCAATGGCTGATGGTTTCAGGAATGCTTCGGGAATGGATTGCCATATGCTTCTCCCAAAAGCATGTTGTTGTTTTTAAGTGCCACGAGTCAGGTCTGACTCATAGCAACCCTTATTAGTGACTTGGTTATACTGACAAAGTCACTGATTTGAAATAAAAACTTTTAGGACTAGAAAGTTGGTTAGTTTTATTTCTTTAAAATATGTGATATTTGGAAGCCATCAAAAGTCAGTCATATAAGTAATAAATTCCTACTTTTCCAAAGAAGTGAAATAAAAATTAAGTAAGATATAGATTATAACCTTTAGTTAATTAAAACCCTATTTGCCAGAAATAAAACAGGTTGCTATTTTAATAGAAATTCAAGACCTCCACTGAGCTAGCCATTTTTCTAGAAAACCAAATATATATGAAGCAACTCAAAGAGGAATAAATAAGAGAAAACTTTACTAATATTGCTATTACTGTGATATTTAATGTCTCTGTTGTTTAACTACTGAATCATGGAATTATAGAGGTAGAAAGAAAATGGAAAAAAGTCAAGTTTAGCCGGGCGCAAGTGGCATACTCCTGTAATCCTGGCAGATAAGGAGGCGGAGCCAGGAGGATCGCAAATTCGAGACCAGAGGCAGTCTGTGTAATTTAGCAAGACCCTGTCTCAAAAAGTGAAAAAGAAAAAAAAAAATAGGTTGGGGGTGCAGCTCAGTGGTCTAGCACTTGCACAGCATGCAAGCTCGAGGCCCTGGGTTCAACTCCCAGTACTGCCAAAAAAAAAAAAAAAAAAAAAAAAAGCAAAAGAAAAAAGTCAAGAGAAGAGTCAGAGATATTTACTATAAAATCCAAATCTTGATGCTAAGCCTACTATCTTTCAATCTTATTTAATCCTTTTCTTACAGAGAAAATTAAATGTACATAATATACGTTATATAAATACATGTAATAGTAAATATCAATATGCATAATAGTAAGACTCCTTTATTTTAAAAATAGTCAATCTTTGAAAAATGTGTGGATGCATTTAAATTTATGAGATTATAATCTCTTGGTTATAAATCTTTTTTATTTGACTTGTGACATGATGAATGATGAGTAAATAAGTAATTCTTAGGAAAATGTATAGGTACTGTGACAAGAATAAAAGCAGGAAAAGAACAAATTAAGTATTATACAGTAATGCTTCATTAAAACAATAGTAGAGAGCATGATTTATAAGGTTTGTAAGTATACCACACATAAGTAAATTATGAAAGAACAATGATTACATGCATTCTAAGCCACTTTTGTTTTCTTTTGTTGTTTTATTTTGTGGTTCTTGGAGGTTGAACCAGGGCCTCACATGTACTTTGCAGATGCTCCACCAATGAGCTGTACTCTTAGGCCATTTTTTATTTCTTATTTTGAATCAAGGTCTCATTAAGTCACACAGGCTGCCTCTGGCCTCGAACTTGAGATCCTTCTACCTCAGCCTCCTGTGTTGCTGGTATTACAGGCATGCACCCCATTCCTTTTTAATTTTTTTTTTTTTGAGACAAGGTCTCACTAAATTGAACAGGCTGCCTCTGGCCTTGAACCTGTGATCCTCCTGCCCAGTGACTCACTGGGATTTACATGCATGTGCCACCACATCCTGCTATTTTTACACTTCTTTGAAATCCAAAATAATATTCAATTGATTGCTGACCTTCTGGGAGCTGCATTTATTTATATGTTTATGCATTTATTAACTTATCAAATGCTTATTGTGCCTTACTATATGTGTAAAGCACAGAAACTAGGAAAGTCAAATGAATAGACTTTTGTGTATTTTCTAATTGTAATTTGTTTTAGAATGACATTGTAATGAATGAATCATCGTAACTGCAGACTTTTTAACTGTTTGAAAACAAAGTTAATTAGGGAGGAAAAAATCCAAGTGACTTACGTGAATTGGATCCAGAATTTTGACTGCTGCTTTTTGGCCATTTTTCTTGTTTAATACTTTAAAAACTTTCCCATAAGTTCCTTTGCCAATTGTCTCTGTGATTTCCCACGTATCAGAAGGATCAGGAAAATTATCAAAGATGATTGTTTTTCCAGTTAATGGAAACATCTCACAGGTTTAAACCACTGGAGAGAAAAAGTACAGTTTCATCTACATTTGAATGAGGATATTAAATGGCAAATATAATCTCATGGAAAATTATCTAATATTTTAACTGACACAACAGAAAATATAAAACAGTAACCAAATGTACTTCAAAGTTACCAAAAAACTTAATTTCTTCTTTGCAAACAGATTGGTCTGAGTTTTAACAATGCTTCATAAGCAGGACTTTATTTGTTGGTTTAATGTTGTTGTCAGGTGCCAGCCAACTCACAGGAATCCTATGTACAACAAACAAAACCCTACGTGATTCTGTGCCAGGCACACGATCTGTTTTATGTTTAAGCCCATTGTTGCAGCCACTGTGTCAACCCATCTAGTTGAGGGTCTTCCATTTTTTTGTTGACCTGCCACTCTCCCAAATATGATGTCCTTCTCTGTAATACTCTAATATTAATTGCTATTATCTTCAGATTAAAATAAAAGACATATATTTACATCGTTTTGATTTACTTCTCTCTACTCAGGTATGCCAATGAATTGAAGTATTTTAGAATAATCTAGGAAATGGTAAAATTCAATTTCCTCATTTAAACAAAACCTACACTTCATAAATGATAGTGTTTTGTGTCACTTCTCTATGTTAAACCTGATGATGAGTCCTCACAGTGCTTTTAGGATGAAATTTTCTCCAGCTTCATCTCTCAACACCTCTCCTCTCACACAAAGATCTAGCTACTCTGGATTTATCTGTTCCTTTCTTTCTGGCATGAGGGCCATATTGTTGTTTTGTTTTGAGACAGGGTCTTTTTGTGTAGCCCAGGCTGGCCTCAAGCTCATGATCCTCCTGCCTCAGCCTCCTGAGTGCTGGGATTACAGGCGCAAACCACAATGCCCTGTTGCTTGAGGATCTTAACATGCACTATCCCCTCCTGCCTCTGCCTATGGTTCTTCACTAAACTCTAACTCCTATTTATCTTTAAGGTCTCAGCTTAGAAGTCATTTCCTCCAAATGTGACCATTCTCCACCTCATCTGAGTTCCAAACTCTGGGTTCCAACAGCACTTTGTACGGCTGTCTGACCTCAGTACTGTATGCCCAGCACAGGCACAGGGCTAAAATGATTATTCATTCATTCATCAATTAAAATAATATGGTCAATGAAGTCATTCATTACCATTATTATCAATAATAATATCTGATATCATTGTGTATGCTTGCCACCTGGTACAGTGCTTAAATAATCAATGAATTAAGGGGGCATGGTGAATGAAGTCAAGTGACTACATCAAGGAGATTTAGCATATACGGTGATGTAAGATCCCAGTTTCTTTCTTTCCAACTAATGCTCTTAACCATCCATGTTCTTCCTGTGTTACATTGAACTATTTTTATAAAATTATAGGAAATAAAGGATTTTTAAAAAGTGTGCTCTCAGTACTTTTGGCAGCATTTATCTTTTCTCAGTTATTTATTTAAAAGCACACTCTTTTCATTGTTGAAATTCTTACTGCAGTAGTGTTTGTATGCATAGGCACATATGTAAAACATTTCTATTAATAGATATTAATATTCCATAATATGAGTGCATGAAATTCACTTGCCACACACATTAATAACTTTCAATTCCAGCAATCCATGGATTCCACACTGTCTTTACATTTGCCAATACTATTCAGTCTTCACTGCCAATTCCTTTTCTCCTTCCCAGAATAGATCCTGTAAGTTGTATTACTGTCAATACTCTCTATACTCTCTTTTTCTACACAGTCTGTTAGGGACAAAACCAACCTTGGTTAAACTTGACATCTTCTCACCTGCACTTGAAGAGAGAAAAACCTTACACAACCATGCTGCCTAACAAACCTACATGGAAATCTTCAGCACTGCATAGGAAATCTGCCTGCTCTTCTCTGGGTTGCATACTCTCTTTGCTCTGGAGTTACTACTTCATAGTATCTCTCCTAAGTTTTTCTCTCCTCAAAAGTTCACTTTTTGCTGTCTACCTTCTTAGAAGTTCTGCAGATAGAACTTCCCAATTGCTGCCCTCACATCATCATTAACTGAAAAAAATGGAAGTAGTAAAAAAAATTCTTGAATCTTCTCATTTCAAAAACAACAAACCAAGCCTGGTGTGGTGGCTCACGTCTGTAATCACAGCAACTTGGGAGGCAGAAGCAGGAGGATCTTAGGTTTGAGGCCAGAGGCAACCTGTGTAACTGAGACCCTGTCTCAAGATAAAAAATTTAAAAATGCGCCAGGGGTGAAGCTCAGTGGTAGAGCACTTACAAAGTATGTACAAGGGCACAGGGTTCAATCCCCAAAAACTCACTGAAAAAAAATAATAATGTGAATCAAACATAATGCATTCATTTCTACCATTGCCAATTACTATTTGGCCTCAGTTCTTGAGTTCTTTCTTACTCTTTAGTTTTCAGCTCAAATAGGACTTTCTTAGAAAGGCCATTCCTGAGCAATGTTTCCGAAATTAGCCTTTCTCACTTATTTTGTTACTCTTCCATTAGAATGTAAGTTACAGGAGGGTATCGATTTTATTTTTACTACTATATCCACAATTCTCAGAAAAATGGATAGCATATGGGAGGCGATCAGCAAATATTTGTTTTTTATCTGTTAATTTTGACAGCATAAACTTATCTATCTTGTTCACTTCCAAATCTAATAATGTCTAACTCTACACATGCAAACAGTAGATATTAAATATACAGCTACTGAATAAATGAATATATACTGGTTCTTCCAAAAAAGGGTTTTTTAAAGTAAGCGAGAGAAGTAAGAATTAAGGAGAACTGAAAAGAATATGGAAATCCAAAACAAAATTATGATCATATTCTGATTAATCATACTTAAGGGCACATCATCTAGTAAAAGCTATGAATGCCTGCTGAAAATTACACCACTACATAAAACACTTCCTAATGGATCTTAGAATACTTTACCTTTATGAAATTTGTGCCTTTGATCCAAAATGCAAAGAGGTAATCAGTAATAATCATCCTCTTTAACGACTTCATAATCAGTGACAAAATAACTACTTCTTATACCTATCTGCTTCAGTCATGCAAATAAGCATTTATACCATCTATCTAATCCAAATGTTAGACCCAGAGACCAATTAGATCTTGTTAAATGTCTGAAATAGGAACCTCCACCCAAGAGGAACGTTCATTAAGTGGAACACTGCCTTCTACGAGGTAGTGTTATTGAATACAACTTTTATTTCTGAGATTATTAACTATTAGGAATTCACTTTTGGATGTTCAATACACAGGGAGAAAAAAATCAATGAAAATAATTAACCACAAAATAGGTGCAAAGTATGTTAATGAGTTTTGAGTATACAAAGATAGGCAAACCACGGTTAAGTTAATAAATATGTAACTATAACATACTATGAAAAGCGATAATAAAAAAATGCATAGAGTGTTATGGAAGATCAGGTGAAACAGCAATTAATTCTGAAGTGACCAGATAACACACAGAGAATAAACAGTATTTGAGCTAGACACTACACTAGTAGAAGCTTGTCTAAATTGTCATTTTTCTCTTTAACAGAATTCAATTAAATAATTTAAAGCAATTTATCACTACATTATAAAACAATGATCAAAGAGTAACAAAAACACAGGTACTTTAGAAATAGAATGTTGTTGTTGTTGTTAGGTGCCGTTGAGTCGGTATCCGACTCATAGCGACCCTCTGTACAACAGGGGAAACACTATTGTCAGTGCTTCTCTGCTGTTCATAGGGTTTTCAATGGCAGATTGATTTTTGGGAGGAGGTTGCCAGGTCCTTCTCCCATAGAAATAGAATAGACCTAGTCAAATCTCATTTAAATAAATAAACACAATTTCCAAGAAGCAGGTAAAATGAAGCTATTTAAAATGACTTCTTCAAAAATCACACATTAAGGAATATCAACAATTAGATTAGAAAGTCTTCTGACTTATAAACTATACTTTTTCCACTACTAAGTTTCATATTCCTTAAGAATAAAACAAAATGTCACACTTGGTAAATAATTCATTACTTAACAACCATAATGAATTGTATTCTACCTAACAATGAATGTTTACATATTGTATCTAATCCTTTAGCACTCAAATAAGAAATATTTCTCCACTCTATTTAATTAAAAACATATAATTGAGTTTTTAATTATATGATCATGTTAACCAAAGAATTACGTGCATCATACATATTTAATATATTTTGATATATGTATTTACCATAATTCTGGAAAAGGACTTACATTACAAAGGAAACTTTTAAAAATGAAGATTCATCTTTTATTACTTTTTTTTTAGTACTATAGGTTCAACCCAGGGCCTCATGCATGCTAGGCAAGCACTCCACCATTGAGCTGCATCCTCAGCCTCTTTTTCACTTTTTGAGACAGGGTCTCGTTAAGTTACATAGGATGCCTCTGGCATCAAACTTGCAATCCTGCCTTGACCTCCAGAGTCACTAGGATTACAGGCATATGTCACTACACCCAGATGAAGATTTATCTTTTTAAATTGAATTATTATATATTGAACCTTTGGGGTTTTTCCCAAGATACAATAAAGACCACAATACAATGGAAAAAGTATGTTACTACAGAATCTTAACATTTATTTCAACAACCATTCTGCTTCCTTTGAAAACCTGCACTTGATTTTTCTTTATTAAAATAACCAAACTGTCTTCTTGTTCATTCTAAAATGTGGCAAAGCTAGTCCCTCATTGGGTTGTCTGTTCCCTCTATCTGGAATTTTCTTTCTCCATATATCCACACGGCTCACTCTTACTTCCTTCAAGTCTCAAATCAACCACCACCTTCCCAGTAAGGATGCCCTCCCCTGGTTGTCCTATCTAAAATCTCAACCTGCTCTCCTTCTCTACCCTGTCATTCCTCCCAACTACTGGTCCTCCTCACCCTACCCTATTTTGACGGCCCTTATAACCTCCTAACATACAGTAAAACTTCCTGCTATTATTTTTTATTGTTTTTCTTCATTACTAGAACAGAAGCCCCATTGGGGCTGAAATTTTGTCCAGTTCATTCACTAATATTCTAAAGACTTTAAAACCATGCTTGGCACAAAGTAGGTACTCTGCAAATATTTACTGCACACTGAAAAGAAACAAAAGGAAAAAAGTAAGAAAAATTTCAAATGGTTTCAATAATGAATTCTAGCAAACATTTCTTTAAAAAGGATAGCTGGGACAACTAGCACATGCCTATCATCCCAGTGACTAGGGAGGCTGAGGCAGAAGTACTGCAAGTTTGAGGTGAGAGGCAGCCTGTGCAACTTAGTGAGATCCTGCCTTACAATAAAAAATAAAAATGAGTTTGAGGATGAAGTTCAGTGGTAAAGCACTTGCCTAGCATGCATGAGGCCCTGGGTTCAAACTCCCAGTACTCCCAGTACTCCAAATTAAATAAACAAATTTGTATATAAATAATCAATTAATTAAATACTGGAAGTAAAAGTTTCAAGTGAGAATTTTTTCCCTTTATTGATAAATGTTGATGGGGTGCAGAAGAATATGGCATTTGCTATTTCCATTGTGCAACCAATACATTGCCTTTGGTTACACTTTTTATCAACTTACAAGCTTAAGGGACCGTGGTCTCTTGGGTTTCATACGAATTTTAGGATTATTTATTCCATTTCTGCAAAGTCCATAATTGGGATTTTGATGGGGATTGTATTAAATACATAAATTGCTTTCAGTAATATAACTGTTTTTACGATACTTATTCTCCTGATCCATGAGCATGGGAGGAACTTCCATCTTCTAGTATCCTCTACAATTTCTTTCTTTAATGTTTTGAAGTTTTCCTTGTAGAGATCTTCAAGGTCTTTGGTTACACTGATTCCTAAATAATTTTTTGGTAGACTATTGTGAAAGGGATTGTTGCCTTTCCTTCTCTTCCTGTTCTCAAGTGAGAGTTCTATATCTAGAAAAGTTGTCCTTGAGGCTGGGCACTGCAGCACATGCCTATAATCCCAGTGACTAAGAAGGCTGAAGTAGGAGGATTGTGATTTCAAGACCCTACACAGCCTTCACAACTTAGCAAGATTCTATCTCAAAGTGTCAAAAATTTTTTAAAAGAGTTAGGAGGCACAGCTTAGTGTTAGTGTACTTGCCTAGCATGCACTAGGCCCTGGGTTTAACCCTTCAATACTGAAAAAAATGAAACTTCTTCAAAAATGAGGCATGTACATAAATGTAAGAGTTTTATCATAAAATTTTCCCAACAAGAAATGGTAAACAAAAAACCACCCTGTAAATTGAAATAAAAAGATATTAGATAGTACCTTGAAGCCACATGAAAATGAAAATGTTAAAGTATCTAGTAAAAGTGATTATTAGTGTAATTTTTAGTTTGTAACTCCACTTTAAAAATGTGCTATAAGATTTGAAACATAAATGAATAAAATAACTATAATATTATAGATGTTAATAGGTATTCAGTATATAAAGATGTAATTTGTGACATCAGTAACAAAGTTTGGGGCAGAGACTTAAAGGGTAGAGTTTTCATGTGCAATTGATGTGCAATTCATGTGCAATTTCATGTGCAACTGTTCAAAATAAATTGTTATAATTTTAGGATGTTATATGTAATCTCAATGGTAACCAAAGAAAATATCTATAAAATATACACACACAAAAAAAATGAGAAGGGAATCAAAACATGTCCTTACAAAACAATGCACTAAATACAAAGGATGGCAGAATTGGAGGAAATTATTGACAAAAACCCATAAGATATATAGAAAACATTTTTAAAAAGCAATAGTAAGTCCTTCCTTATCAATGTCTTAAATTCTCCAACATAAAGACAGAGGTTGCCAGAATGAAGGAAAAACTTGATTCAACTATATGCAGTCTACAAGAAACACACTTTAGATCTAAGGACAGGCGTAAGTTGAAAATGAAAGAACAGAAAAAGATATTCTATGCAAACAGGAACAAAAAGTGAGCTTGGAGCTAAGCAGGGTGCCTCACATCTGCAATCCCATCAAATCAAGAGGTGGAGGCAGGAGCATTGCAGACTTGATGCCAGAGGCAACCTGTGTAACTTAATGAGACCCTATCTCAAGATAAAAAATAAAAAATAGGCTGAGGATGCACCCCAGTGGTAGAGCATTTACAAAGTATGTGCAAGGCCCTGGGTTCAACCTTGAAGAACTTGAAAAAAAGAAAAAGAAAAGAAAAATAATAGGAAAAGAAAAAGAAAATGAAAAAAGAAAAAAAGGAAGCTGGGGTACCTATACTAATATCAGACTGTAAGTAAAACAGACTGTAAGTAAAAAACTGTTACAAAATGGACCATGATAGAATGATGAATTAACCAAGAATATATAGCAATTATATATATATACACATATATATACATATATATATATATATATATATATATATATATATATATAAAACATCAGAGCTCCAAAATATATCAACAGTTCTACAATAATGTCCAACCAACAACAAATGAATACACATTTTTCTCAATTGCATAGGAACATTCTCCAGTGTATACTTTATGTTAGGCACCAAAACAATTCTTTTGCCTACTTGTTTCAGTACTGGATGCTTAAACCTGGAGCCTCACACATGCTAGGGGAGTACTCTACCACTAAGCTGCCCCCTACCGCCTTTTTCATTTTTTAATTTTGAGATAGGGTCTTGCTAAGTTGCCTCCCGCCCCCTGCCTCAGCCTCCCACTGGAAAACAACACTTAGAATTTTTTGAAGGATTGCAACATGCAAAGTATCTCTTCTGATCAAAATGGAATGAAACTAGAAATCAACAGTAGATGGAAAAGTGGAAAATCTACAAATATGTAGAAATTAAACAGTATACTACTAACCATTAAATCAAAGAAAAAGCTCACAAGAGAAATTAGAAAATATCTTAGGACAAATGAAAATACAGTATAGCAAAATGTATAGGATGAAGTGAAAATAGTGCTAAGAGAAACTTGTATTTATAAAAGAAAACATTAACAAGGGGAAAAATGGCTTGGCATGTAGCTCAGTGATAGAGTACTTGACTAGAATGCACAATGCCTTAGGTTCAATACCTGGTACTACCGAAAAAAAAAAAAAAGTCAAATCAGCAATCTGGCTTCTCAACAAACAAAATCTCTGGATCAGATCACTTCACTGATAAATTGTACCAAATGTTTAAAGAAGAATTAACATCAATCCCTATCAAATTCTTCCAAAAATTAAAAAAGAAGGAATATCTCTTAATTCATTCTATGAGGCTAGCACTATCTAATACCAAAGTCAGACAAGGACACAACAACAAAACAAAATAACAAACCAATATTCCTATGAACATTGATATAAAAAACTTCAACAAAATACTAGCAAACTGATTCTAATAGTATATTAAAAGAATCACACACCATGACCAAGTAGGATTAATTCCTGTAATACAAGAATGGTTCACATATGAAAATCAATCAATGAAACATACCATATTAATAGAACAAACATGAAAAATCACATGAACATTTAAACAGATGCAAAAAAGCATTTGACAAAATTCAATATCCTTTCAATATTAAAACAATAGCATAGGAATAGAAAAAAACTACCTCACCACAGTAAAGAAGATGGAAAAACTCAAAACTCAAAACTATATTTCCTATACTCCTTATCCTGCTGGCTTTCTGTCCTGAAAAATTCTGATAATTGCCCTGATCAGAAGACTGGATTGTAGCTTGGTACTGGCACAAAAATAGGCATGAAGATCAATAGAACAGAATTGAAGACTCAGAGATACACTCATGCAATGACAGCTACCTGATCTTTCACAGAGGGACTAAGGATATTCATTGGAGAAAAGATAGCCTCTTTAACATATGGTGCTAGAAACAGCCATTGGCAAAAGAATGAAAATAGACCCCTATCTCTCATTTGAAAGAGAGTCAACTTAAAATGGATCAGAGACCTCAACATAAAATTGGAAACCTTAAAACTACTAGAAGACAGGGAACATGCTCCAACACATTGGCATAAGCAAGTATTTCCTTAACAAGATTCCAACTGCCCAGGAAACTGCACCAAAAATTGACAAATGGGATTACATAAAACTAAAATGCTTCTGTACAGCAAAGGAAACAAGTAACAGAGTAAAAGGAAAGCCCACAGAATGGGAGAAAATCTTTGCATTTTACACATCTGACAGAGGACTAATTTCTAGAATATACAAAGAACTTAAGAAATCAAAGACCCAATAACCCAAATAACCCAATAAATAAGTGGGCAATGGAACTGAACAAAGAGTTCTGAAAAGAAGAAATATGAATGGCCAATAAACACATGAAACAATGCTTAATATCCCTAATAGTTATTAGGAAAATGCAAACCAAACAATATTGAGATTCCAACCCACTCCAGTAAGAATGGCTGAGATTAACAAAACAAAAACAAATGCTGGTGAGGATGCATAGAAAAAGTCTTTTACACTGTTGGTGGGACTGTGAATTAGTTCAGCCACTGTGGAAATCAATATGGAAGTACCTTAGAAAACTAAGAATAGAACTACCATATGATCCAGCTCTTCCACTCCTGAGAATACATTCAGAGGAAGATAAATCATCATACCACAGGCACACCTGTACCTCCATATTTAATACCCCACTCTTCACAATCACAAGGGTATGGAATCAACTAAGATATCCATCAACAGAGAAGTAGATTAAAAACTGTGACATATATACACAGTGAAAAATTACTCAGCAGTAAAGAAGATCAAAATTATGTCATTTCCAGCAAAATGGATGGAACCAGAGAATATCATTTTAAGCAAATGAACCTAGACTCAAAATGAGAAATACCATATGTTCTTACTCATGTGTGGGATCCCAATCTAACTAAAAAGAAAAACATTATACATATTTTTCGTTGTTGTGTGCCACTGAGTCAGATCCAACTCATATATAAAAGTGAACAATCATACCTATCTAAGGATGGAAAAAACAAGTAGACTGGATAGGAGCACAGAGGGGATCATGGGTGGGAACAGAGGTCGGGGAAATGGGAAAGGGAGGAAAAACAATGTAGACTGGTAAAGAGGGAGAAGAAAGCCACAAAATACAGGATGCAACTATATGAATATATTAAAAAAGGAGGAAGGAAAAAAATCAATGACAATATAACCCATGATTGCACACAATTCTCATTACATATTAATTATGATTCCTACTTTTTCTCTGTTCTTCTTTAGTTCATACTGTTCTGTAAAATATGTATGACAATGTATAAATAAACTGATTTAACAATTGCATGATGGATACAGTAAATGACTTATTACTCTCTACCCTACTATGTTGAGGGGGAAGGGAGGCAGAGAGACAGAGACAGACACACTGTATTATAGGAGGAAGAAGATCAAGATATTTCTCCATTGCTTTCTTTGCTTTTTGTGCTAGTAGCTCCACCAATGATAATGTTTCTTCCATAGTCTCTTTTCTTGTAGGACAGAAACACCATGGTTCCAAATAGCCTCAGCCTCTGAGGTCTAGTAATACTGCTGCCTCACTATATCCCTATATCCCTTGAACTAGCAATAGTTTGTTTGCTTTGTTGTTGTTGTTGTTGTTTTTGCTACTTCTATTTACCTTCTTCTCCCTTGTTTGGCTTTCAGATGTGATAAAACATTTGTAACTAATTCCTCCTATTAAATTTCTTCTGTTGAAATACCTGGGATTAACTCTGTTTTCCTGATAGATTCAGTCTAACAGATATCTAATCAGAGTTTGAGAAGATTATAATACAGAGAATAAAGAAAAGACAATATTGGCTGAGAGTTTTCCCAAATAGGTGAAAGGTGTGAACACTCAAGTTTAGGAATTTCAAGTAGGATAAATAGGAAGAAACCCACACTTAGAAACACCAGAATGAAACCAAAGAACACCAACAATGAGAAACTTTTAAAACCAACCAGATAGAAAAGAGTAATTACATACAGAAGGGAACAATTAGAGTGATGGCTGATTTTTTTAACAGAAGACAGTAGCATATATACATTCAAAATGATGTAAGAAACTAACTGCTAATCTGGAATTAACAAAAGGACCCACAAAGTTATCCTTCAAGGTAAAAGGCAAAATATAGGTATCACCCTCTCAAAATTTATTTTATCAACAATGACCCCTAAGAAACAGCATTTCTAAAGAATATAATTAAAAATGTCATTGATCCCCCAAAGAAAGTGTAAATTACTCAAAATTGCAGATATTGTGAAAGCATGTGTGTGTTACATCTAAGCTAACACTGACTACAGGAAATAATAATTGGCTATGCTGAACAATATAGGACAGTAACAATCAAAAGTGGAAGAGTGATAGGATTAGACTTTAAGATAAGTCTTCGTATCAAATATTTATCTAAACACTAGCACCTCAAAAATATTCTCCATAGCATCCAATATATGAAAAGAAAAGCTGATTAAAAAGACTTATTCAATCAAAAATGCAGGAAAGATGAATAAAAGAAACATAGGAAAAGCAGTAGAAATAAAAATCATAAAATAACTCAGGGGAAATAATTATAAAATATACCAGGAACCAAAATAATTGTTAATAGATGAATATTACCAGTGAAAAGACAGAAATTGTTGGTCACAGGATATTTGTAAGATATCTACATAAAACCCGTGGAGAAATATTGGACATAAAATAATGGTACTATGTAAATACTAAAAAGAAAGTTATGTATCTAGATCAATATCACACAAAATGTATTTTAAAACAAAAGTATTGACTAAAGACAAGAGTCACTACAAAATAACCAGACTTAATTCACTAAGAAAATATAAAAGTTCAAAGAGCACTAAAATATATAAAATAAAAACTGAGAGAAATAAAGAGGAAATGGAGAAATTCACTACTTTATTGGGATATTTCAATACACCTTCTCAGTGCTTTTTGATTAAAATGACAAAGGTATTTTAAATAATAAATAACATTTAAGCAACATAATAAAGAGAATTTAGTGGGTATACAGGAATTATATGAAACCCTATATGCAATAAAGATGGATACTCTATGAGAACATATGACTGTAAAGCAATTAAGTCAGCAATAAACAACTAAAAGATAATTTTTCAAACTGTAACATTGATACTACAAAAAGGCATTACTAAACAAGTATTTTAAAAAGAAAACATTATGAACATTTTTAAATAGACTTGAAAGTGAGCAATAATGAAAATACTAGTTAACAAAATTTATGGCATGCAGCTAAAGCAGTTCAGAGGAAAATATATAGCTTCAAAATTTATATTACAAAGAATGGCTAAACCT
>VMDO01014688.1:0-53726 GCA_007922755.1 Pedetes capensis | reverse complement strand
AGGAGGAGGAGGAAGAAGGAGGGGGAGGAGGAGCAGAAAGAGGAGGAGGACCAGGGAAGGAAGGAATGAAGGAGGAAGGAGGAGGAGGAAGAAGAATAGCAGCAGCAGCTAGGGATCCCCAAAGGACTGGCATCATTAGAAGAGACATCACAGAGGTTAGCGGAGATTGCAGAATTCAAACTGTCCCCTGTCTGGATGGGAAGCACTGTAAGTTACAAACTGCATTCCTATCCAATGCCTTCTACAGGGTGATATAGGTTTGAAAGACTTCAGGGTCCCAAGTCAAGCCCAGGTGACGAATGCAGCCTCAACTCTCACTGGCTGCATGCCCTGGAATGTGTTCCTCATCCTCCTTGAGCCTTACTTTGCTCAAAGATGGGGATACAGCAATGCTCTCTAAGACTATTACAATTAGATCAAACAATGCGTGCAAACCGCTTAGTAGCCTGCTACAACCGGTGTGACACATAGAAATGATTCCTCATAGACGGCCTTCTTAGCCACTCCCTCTCTCAGTGGGGGCTGCTACCTGTTATCCTCAATAAAAGCCCTTACCATCTTACAGACAGGGAAATTGAGCCCAGTGGAAGTTGTGGGTCTTCCCCAGGACAAGTCCAGTGCTAGTGGCGGAGTGGGCAGAAGGCTGGCTCAGCTGCCCACAAGTCCAGGGCCGTCTGCTCCCCACAGCCAGGCTGGTCAGTGGGAAGAGCTATGCTCCAGATGGAGAGAAGACATGAAGAGATGATGACCAAGATCCTGGGTTTGCAGCACTCGGGCTCCTGTTGACCTAGAGGCCACCACAGGCTGGAGGACTTCTTTGGTCTTTTTTTGGCAGGGGGGATTCTACAAATGTCCCTGTGTTGTGGTGTCTGTCTGCCCTGAATTCCTTTCTACTTCTATCCAGTGTGAGCTGGGTGATAAGAAAACCCACAACCCAGTGGCGTTCTACAACCTCTTTAACCAAGAGGAAGAAGAACTGAAGGGTACAGTCTGACCACGTCAGGGTCTCCCTTCAGTCCGGGTTTCCTGAAGGAAACGCTGGTGCTTTGGGCTGTCATTGTTTTTAACGGGCATCAGCTCTCCAACACAGTGGGGGAGGTGATTTCTGTGAGCGCACACCACAACTTGAGCATGCGTCTACTCATTCGTTCCTGTTACCACTATTTACCAAGCTCCTAATCTGCCAGCATGCTGGGATGTAGCTCAGTTGGTAGAGCGCCGCTCTGCAGGCTCTGAGGTCCCGAGTTCGATTCCCAGCGCCGCAAAAAATGGGAGAAGGACATGGCAACCCACTCCCAAGGCAATCCCGAAACAGTCAGCCATTGAAAACCCTATGAGGGTCGCTATGAGTCGGACATGACTCCATGGCACCTAACAACAGGACAATCTGCCAGTAAAATGGAGATCCTTGACCTCACGCACCTGAATGAAGGAGACAAGAATTAATCAAAGAAATTTCAATGCATGTGAACTTGAGGTTGTAATAAACTCCATCAAGATCAGGCCCTGCTGGGCATTGGTGGCTCAAGCTGGGTGGGGCGTACACGTGTGGGCGGGGGAAGGATGGAAGGGGAGGAGCCTGTGGAAGAACTGCGTTGTGCCCCCCAAAACCTGTGTCCTCCACCCCCAGGGCACACAGAGATGGTATTTCCCAAATCCCCTGGTGCCTAGGGGAGGCCTCTCCTGGCCAGGGGCATTGGTGTGTGCTTCTGCGGGTCCGGCCACCACAAGCCCTTGGCGTCACCTTCTTCACGGAGAGTGGAAGTGACTCAGGGATGCCAACGTCGAACCCTGCAATAAGTGAGGCACAAATTCCTCTGGGTGCAGGCCCTGGGATCTGGGGTGTAACTTTTATAGCAGTCAGTTTACCTGGACCCCCCCCCCCCAGGAAGAAACACATCGGCTCAGCACCAAAGGATGATAGAAAGGCCCGAGTGTAAAGACTGAGGTGGATTCAAACCACTACACGGGCAGGGAGAGAGCACGTGGGAGGAGCAACAGAAATAGCCAGAAAGTGAGGGCGACACTCGCACCCCTTGAACAAAGGCTGGCTGACCCTGCAAGCACAGTAAACCAGTAAGGTATGGTGGGTTGGGGCCAAGAAGACCTGCAAAAAATGATACGACCTGATATGCCTTTTAAAAGATGACTCTGGCCACCTTGAGAGAATGTACTAGAAGGAAGAAAGTGCCTATGAGGAGGGAAAATCAGAGGGATGGCTGTCGAAATGGGCCGGCGGCAGAATGCTGTCAATTCCCATGCCATGTTAGCAGTATTGAGGCCTCTGGACCAGTCAATAGTTAGAGAGTCGGCCACAAGCCCTCTCTCAGGTCAGTCATGCTCCGCATGGCTCTGCAAGGCTTGCCTGAGAACACAGCAGACAAGCATGGATTCTCCCCCTCTAATGTATGACTGGGGCTGGGTTTTAGCTCAGTTGGTAGAGCGCTGCTCTGCAGTCTCTGAAGTCTCAAGTTCGATTCCCAGCACCACAAAAACAGGAGAAGGACTTGGCAACCCACTCCCAAGGCAATCCCAAAACAGTCAGCCATTGAAAACCCTATAAGGGTCGCTATGAGTCAGGCATGACTTGACGGCACCTAACAACAATAATTTGTAACCAATGTGTGACTTCACAGGTTGTCATGGTTTGGACCTAAATTATCGCCCAAAGTTCATGTCATTCCATCCCCAGCTGGTTGTGCTGTCCTGGGGGTTGTGAAAATATGGGAGGCAAACCTTTGGTAGAAGTAGCTTCCTGGGGGCAGGTCTTTGGAGGTTTTGGACCTTTAGCCCTGTTTGTTTGTTTGTGTTCTCTCTCTCTCTCTCTCTCTCTCTCTCTCTCTCTCTCTCTCTCTCTCTCTCTCTCCTTCTCTCTGTCTCTTTCTGTCTCTCTTCTTGGTCCACCATGCCATGAGGTCATCTCCCCATTCCCTGCCACCGTTATTGACTGATTCTCTAACTGTGAGCTCCCAATAAATCTCTGTCCTCCCTAAGTTTGTTTTTTTCTGCTACAGCAATGACAACTGACTAATGCACTGGTCTCTAGGTATTTCCAGCATTCATCCATCTCACTGAGTCAAAGACATGGGCTGCCCTTGAACAAGAATGCATCCACCTCGGAGGCCAGTGCACAGGCAGCCTGGGAAATGAGTCTTCCATTGCTGGACTCTAAGGAAGGCCCCAGGAGAAGCCTGAGAAGCACTGACAGACAAGGGCTGCCTTACCCTGTAAATGCTCAGTTTCAGAGAGACCTTGCGGAACAGCCCCATAGAGATTACAAGTACAGTACCTTGGGGGCTGGACTGGGATTTAGCTCAGTTGGTGGAGTGCCACTCTGCAGTCTCTGAGGTCCCAAGTTCTATTCCCAGCATCGCAAAAATGGGAGAAGGACATGGCAACCCACTCCCAAGGCAATCCTGAAACAATCTGTTATTGAAAACCCTATGAGGGTTGCTATGAGTCGGACACAACTCGACGGCACCTAACAACAACAACAACAAGCTTGGAAGCTGGGTTGCAAATTCCTCACATTCAAATCAGCTTTGCAACACAGAGAGAAAAGGTACAGTGGTGTCACTTTCAACAACCCTGTGCTATCCACAGAACTGCCCTTCAGATGCCTTAGGACCTGTGTCAGCTCAGGCCCTCATTATCTGCCTCTGTAGACCCCTAACGCCAACAGAGGTCACGTAAAGCATAGAAGCTTCAGCTTCCCCTTAGTTCTTGCTCAATTAAGTGCCAGCTAACAAATTACAGCCTGCAGCCATAGCCCTGTGGCATCCAATCCCGTCAGATCTCGGAAGCTAAGCAGGGTCGGGCCTGGTTAGTACCTGGATGGGAGACCACCTGGGAACACCAGAAGCTGCAGGCTTGGGAGAAGGACCTGGCAACCCCCTCCCAAAAAATCAATCTGCCATTGAAAACCCTATGAACAACAGAGAGCACTGACAATAGTGTTTCCCCTGTTGTACAGAGGGTCACTATGAGTCGGATACCGACTCGACGGCACCTAACAACAACAACAACAAATTACAAAAGATTTGCAAAGGGACAATGTGTCCCTGAGCAGTCGATCGTCACAGTCATAAGAAAAATGGAGCCATGGAAATGCCATGACCAGAAGGGGAAAGTGGCAGGCAGTGAGTAGAAAACAAAGTTCTGCATTCAATCAATTGTGCTGTAAACAAAGCCAATTATTCTTCAGTCTGATGTCGTACCAGAAAATGAGCCCAAGGGTAAGCTGGACGAAATGGACTGAATGCTTGTGTCCCCCCAAAATTTATATGGTGAAGCGCTAATCCCCAACATGACCATATTTGCAGATGGATCCTTTGTCAGGTGACTAGGCTTAGGCAATGTCGTAAGGCTAGTGCCCCCACGATGGGATTAATGTCCTTATTAAAAGAGCAAGGGACCCTAGGTATCTCTCTGTCTCTCCATGTCTATCTGTCTGTCTCTCTCTCTTTGCCATGTGAGGACACGGCAAGAACGCAGCTGGTTGCTAGCCTGGAAAAGCCCTTGCTGAGAACCAATGACTATTGGCAACTGGACCTGGGACTTGTAGGGTCCAGAAGTGTGAGACCAAGTGTTTACATGAAGCCACCAGGTAGATGGTGTTTTGTCACAGCACCCCTTGCTGACGTAAGACCCTAAACCCCACAGAAAGGTCAAGAGACTGCACCTTGTTCATCCATGACTTGAGTTGGAATCAAGTGACGTCTCCTGAACAAGACACTAGCGCAAATCCCTCCTTAAACACAAATCCTCAGTGCGCTCTGACACTGAGCTCTTCTTCCCTCTCCAGTGTCTCCCTATGTTCGTGCTAATTTGTCCGGGTTAATTGTCAGGGTGTATAAAATTCATGCAGTCAAAAGTGCTATAAGAGGACTACAAGACTTGAGGGAAGACAATCTGATGAAGTGGAAATTAATCCACCAAAACGCTAGTACCTGTGCAAATGACCATCTCAGGAGATGGCTTGTCCATTATTGTTGATGTGCAAATAATGCCCAAGCCTCCTCCAAGACAGAAGGGCAATTTAAAAGGAAGACAAGCAAAAGGAAAGATGTTGAAAGAAGTAGAAAACAAGAGACAAAACCATTTGTAGATGAAAGGATGGTCAACCTGGAAATCCAAAAGAATTGACTAAGAAATACTTAGATATTACACAGGTCACTAAGATGAACAATGACAGAGCCATGTATATAGACATTGGTCATTCTCCTAGATGACACCAAAACCTAGAGGGTGCTTTGGGTAAAGGTTCTACTTAGAAGGACAACAAACAGTATGAATTGTCTAGAAATAGAACCAAAATGTTTCAAGACCGTTATGAAGAAAGCTATAAAAATTTACTGAAGGTCGTAAAGTGCCATAAAGTTAATAATGTGAAGAAACCAATTCTTCCCCCACTGCACCCAGTGGATTTATAAATCACGTATAATTCTGCCTCCCTATGGTGTTATTTTTTTCTTGGATGTCTTGCATTTTTCTGTTCTCAAAGTCTCTCTCTTTCTTTTTTAACTAGGGTGAGTGGGTTCCTGTTCATTGCAATCAAATGACTAAGTCAACCTAGGCTCCCCTCCATCTCTCGTGGGCTCGTGTTTCTGCAGCTTGAATTCCCTCCTGCATCTCCTGCATCTCTCTCCAAATGGGCTTTTTCAGCTTCTTGAAAACAAAAAAAAGTAGTAGTGGTAGTAGTAGTAAATAAAAATTAAAATTAAAAAAAAAATTTTAAAGGCTTTTTGCAGCTTTAATGTAACCACGCCACCACTTTGGGTCCCACATCAGTGTCTCCTCCCCCTTGCTGGCTCGGTTGCCATGACTACGAGCTCAAACTCTCAGGAGCAAGATCCTGATTGGCTAATACATCTTGGGTCAGGTCCCCACCACAACCCCACTGGCTGGAGCCAAAGGCAGCGAAGAGCCATGGTTTGGGTTATGTCAGGACCAAGGGTGGCGGTGAGAGAGGCCATGGATCCCTCAGCCACAGTGGTTTATCCATAATGGTGGCTTCCACTCATCAGATCCTCCTCTGAGCCAGGTGCTCATGTGTTTTATCCATCTCATTTCAAATTTCAAACATTTCCCAACCTGCAATTGCTACATAGAGTTTATCATTGCTTTGCTGTTAGGGAAACTGGCTTCTTGAGATAGGCAAGTTCTCAGCAATCCCTTGGTCGACCTTTAAGTCAAAAATGAATCCTACTGCAAGTCTAGGGCTGGGATTTAGCTCAGTTGGTAGAGCACTGTGCTGCAATCTCTGAGGTCCTGAGTTCAATTCCCAGCACCGCAAAAATGGGAGAAGGGCCTGGCAATCCACTCCCAAGGCAATCCCGAAACAGTCAGCCATTGAAAACCCTATGAGTGTCGCTATGAGTCGGATACCGACTCGACGGCACCTAACAACAACAACAACAACAACAGCTCTGCATGGAAAGTCCCTGGAGGGGAAGTGTCCCTGTTAGAACTTGGTTCCCTTCCACAGTGGTCACAGGCTAGAGAGCCCCATCCTGGTTGTCAGTGCCAGAGCACCCCCTGTTAGGAGAGCCCCCTAACATCCTGCAAGTAAAATCTTCAGAGGATAAGGGAATGGTGGGGTGCTGGAGGATAAGTATGAAGGAATTAATCTGAATTATGAAGCATCCCTTTGGGTCCCAGCTCACTTCACATTGGTTGTTGTTGTTAGGTGCCATCAAGTCAGTATCTGACCCATAACAACCCTGCATACAACAGGCGAAACACTATTGTCAGTGCTTCTCTGCTGTTCATAGGGTTTTCATGGTAGATTGATTTTTGGGAGGGGGTTGCCAGGTCTGTCTCCCAAGCCTACAGCACCTGGTGTTCCCAGGCAATCTCCCATCCATGTACTAACCAGACCTGACCCTGCTTAGCTTCCAAGATCTGACAGGATCAGATGCCACAGAGCTACGGCTACAGGCTCACATTGGTAGCAATAGGGAATTCCAAAGATGACATCTCAAGCACCTAATTTCTGTGGCATTCGTACCTCCGCTGTCTCGACAAGCCTTTTCTGGGGTGTTCCCACAGCCTGCTGTCCCTTCTGGAGGGGGATCACCCCCTCAGGTCCCCCTGCCTAGCCCTCACTGGTTGCTAGTGCCTAAGTGAGCCTATTCAGTGCTCAGCTGATGGAAATGGGACAGAGGACCCCACACATTTTCCCATCACTGACAGCCGCAGGGAAGCGTCCTTACCCAGGCAATAAACCCATTTCCAGATGGATCTTCTGTGACACCCAATCTCCCACGCATGTCAATCTTCCTCAGTCTGTGCCCCTAGGACCACAAAAAGGGCTCTGTGAGGACACCATGTGTCCTCCACCCCCAGCCGTTGCTCCACCGGACCTCACTCCCAAGACACCTAACACCTCCACCCCCTCACACAGGTGGCGCCCCTCCCCCTTCCATGCTTCTCAATCACCTGGAGCCTCAGCTGAGGGAAGAAATGTCGGTGCTCACAGCGGACACCATGACATCATGGCGTGTCCCCAAGTGCTGGAGACAAGATGTGACTTCCATATCAGGTTTTCACGCAGCAAAGCTCAAATGACAGCCACCAGTGCCTCAGGGGCTGGGGGCTCTTGGCACCTGCCACCCATGGCAGTCACACACTCAACTGAATAGCTCTTGACTCCTGGAATCCTCCTTTCCCATGATGGGCCTCTCCTCGGTGCCTACGGACCCTCTTCAGAGTGTGCAAAGAAATCTACCTGCAAGCTTGCAGGGGGAGGATGGGCTGCGAGGGGAAGCAGTCAGCTTCTGAAGATCATAGTTTATGATGAACAACCCTAATGGGTCCCTAAGGGTATCAAACCAGTGTGGAGAGCCTGCGCCTGCGCCCTGGAGCCACCCAGGTGAGGGGGCCTGAAAGCACATGGCAAGACACATCCCCTTGGGAGACCTAAAGTGCACCTGCTGAGTACCTCCGGGTCCACCCCAAATGCACGCACCTCTCCCCCTGCCCGTGCTCCCACATGCGTCATAACTTCTGAAGCTGTGTCACCCTGGGATACCGGGCTGAATTCCTATCATGAAAAGAAAATAGGTTGCCTTGCCAATGCCCGTGGGCAGGTAGCACGCTCCAGACGCAAATGTATCTCTCAAACTCAGCACGGAAGCTCCTGCATCTCGAACTCTTCAGAAGAAAAGACCCACCTGGTTAACCCCGGGAGAGACAGAGACGGACACTTGAGCCACTCATCTTAACTCCTTTTTATTACAACCTCAAGGAAAATAGTCGCAGAGGAATGGGAACGGGAATAAACATGGCGACTAAGCCCCTCACGATTTCATTGTCTACACCCGCCTACGAGGGTCTACATACTACAGGGTTCTGTACATGCATTTTCGGTTTGCAGAGCATGTGTGTGTGTGTTGGGTGTGGATGACTTCTGTCTAGGGTGCTGTTCTTTTGATTTCTTGACAGATGATGACTGAACGTGGTGTCTTCAGGTGGACCAGGAAGGGGTTTCTCCACTAGGACTGAGACCCAGCCTTTTTCTTCTGGAATTTTCTGAACTGAGACTGGATGGCCACCGCCGCACGCTCTGTCTCTGGTGCATCCATGTCAATGTCAAATTCTTCCTGGACCTTCTTCTGCCCATCTGTAGCAAGAAAACCACAAACAGGAGGCAATCACTGAGCAGCAAATAGAAAAGCAAACAGCGGCCCAAGGTGGGTGAAGCTAGCTGTGCACCATGGCAACATTCAGGCTCTTGATCACCAAGCCAGGACAGCCATGTTTGCGAAGCAAAATCCTGTGGGGCACGGAGCATTTTGACAGTTCCCAGAATCGACAGAACTCTACACCTGAGCAAGACAACACAAGTCAAGGACAAATTCTCAACACCTCACATATTTTCTGTACATAGGGTGACCTGCCTGCATCCCACCTCAGCCCCTCCCCAGCCTCCTTCACGACTGCCAAGTTGGGGTCCACAGACCCCAGATAGACCCTGGCTTCCTGGACCATGTTGGGCCACCTCCCAGCCCTTCCATCATTTGCGTGGATCTCGGTGCATGTATTTTTTGTATAAGAGTTCTGTACATATTTTGGGGCCATACTTTCCACATGTTGTTGTTGTTGTTAGGTGCCGTCGAGTGGGTATCCGACTCATAGCGACCCTCATAGGGTTTTCAATGGCTGACTGTTTCAAGATTGCCTTGGGAGTGGATTGCCAGGTCCTTCTCCCATTTTTGCGGTGCTGGGAATTGACCTCAGGTCCTCAGAGACTGCAGCGCAGTGCTCTACCAACTGAGCTAAATCCCAGCCCCTCACTTTCCACATAGTTTAGAGAATATCAGCTGTGCTATTACTTTCTCCAGATACCACACGTAGACACCAGATCCCCGGAGATCTCACATAGATTTAAATATCACTACACACCCAGTGTTAGCTGATAGCCACATGAGTTCGGAATTGACAAAGTGATACATTGAGATTCTGCGTGTTGCCAATGAGATTTGCTTATTATATTCAGGGCTGTGGTTTCTATCATCATCGTGACTGAATGCCACCATCTGACATTCACCGTAAGACTGAACTTCCATAAGTCATAGGTTGTGACCCTGCAAGGCAGGCTGAGCGATGTGTTTGCAAAGGCAGGATTTAGCCGATTCACACTGCAGTGATGGAAGAGAACAGAATATCAGCCTGCACCCAGTGAAGATCCTGGTGGTTGTCCCTCTGGGCCCTGCACTTACTGCGTGCCGGACAACTTCCAGCCAAGCAGTAAAAACAAAGAAGCAAATGAGATCCTCCAGCTGGAGAAGGACAAACATCTCCTAGAACAGCGCAGGCTGGACATCAGGACCACCAAAGGCATAGCTTCTTTGTCTTTCTGTTTCCAGTGCCAACCCTGGGGCCCGGGTCCAGACTCAGGACCGCTGCAGTGGGAAGGCGCTACTGATTGCAGGACTGAGTTAACAAAGTCAGGGGCCCGAGGAAGGACGGACAGCCGCACTCTCTATAAAGGCTATGAGGGGTCTCCCCTTGTCTCCGTTAAAATGACAGCCCCTGGAGTTAGCTCAAGCTGGACCGAGACCCTTAATGCCACCTCCAGCTTGTGCCTAGAGGCCAACTAGGGAGCTAGACATAGGTAGGTAGGTGTTGTTGTTGTTGTTGTTATTGTTGTTGTTGTGAGGTGCCGTCGAGTCGGTCTGCAACTCATAGCAACCCTCATAGGGTTTTCAATGGCTGACTGTTTCAGGATTGCCTTGGGAGTGGATTGCCAGGTCCTCCTCCCATTTTTGTGGTGCTGGGAATTGAACTCGGGACCTCAGAGACTGCAGTGCAGCGCTCTACCAAGTGAACTAAATCCCAGCCCCAGTAGATAGACAGGAAGTAGATAGGTGGATAGATAGACAGATAGATAGATACACGAGAATCAGCATTTATTTCAAATACACCTTGCATGACACTTCCTTTGCAGACCCTGCCGTAGACCCTCTCAATCCTCCTGGAGACTAGGCAGCTTCTACCTGGAGCCCTCGATCACACCTCCCTCTGGGAAGAGGGGACACTGGATCCCCCCTCTCCAGCATCGTCAGGCTGATGGGTTCTTGACCTAAATCAAAGAATGTTTTTCTTCATTCTCAGCTCGCTGCCAGTGTCCATGGAAGCAGAGATTTCGAGTGCACCCACATCAGGGGAATGCTTGGGGGCCGTTCTTTGTAACCCAGGAGAGCTGAAGTGACACAGAGGACAGCAACAAGGTTTCCTTGCTGCATCCGATGGCAGCTCACACTTTGATCTACTACAGTGCAGGGAATACTGAGTGGTAAGGCAGGTGCTGGAGAGGGGAGGAGCAGCCTGAGACTCAAGCAGAGACTTGAAAACTGTTTAAGTCATGCTATCCTGTGAGCCTGGGCGTGGAAGGCGAGAATCCGACGTGCAAATGCCCCGGCTCTGTGGCCACAGGAGGAAACCTTTAGGACCAACAGCGTCTGCCCTTGTGCAGCACCTGCACCACTAGGGATGACCACGTTTTGTGAGAGGTTTGAAGTCCCAAGTCCTTTCCTCCCAGAGGAAGCCCTCCAGGACCACCCAGTGATGGAAAGGGGGAATTCTCTGCAATTCAAGGGAGGCCGGGCGAGTTCTGTTTCAGATTTAAAATGTTGCAGCCACCCGCAGCACTTGAAGGGCCTGATTCATCTTCTCCCTTTTACAGTAATGAAAACAAAAAAAACCCATCACATTCTTTTCTGACAAATGACGAATGGAGACGCAGAAAATTCTGCATATTTGGGGACTACGTGGTGAGAGAGTAAGGACAGGTCATAAAAATCAGTTGAGCAATTAGATCTTAAACGCGGATCTCCAGCCGGAATGATTCATGGACTCCTTCGTTTGAGACGTATTAGAATGGTTTGAAAAGCAACCGCTAATATTTAAAGAGTCGTGACTCTCCATTTATTTTAGAGTCCAGAGCTCCTTCGGGGACATCTGCAATGTCACAGGAGTGACATTGAGCTTCTTCTGCCAAGCTGGCCAGGGACTTGGGGAGCAGGGGTCCGTTGTAGCTGAGAAGGGCCAATGCCTGAGGTTCTAAGCACAATGACAGATTCCTGGTGTTGTTGTTGTTGTTGTTGTCAGGTGCCGTCGAGTCGGTATCCGACTCATAGCGACCCTCATAGGGTTTTCCATGGCTGACTGTTTCGGGATTGCCTTGGGAGTGGATTGCCAGGTCCTTCTCCCATTTTTGCGGTGCTGGGAATTGAACTTGGGACCTCAGAGACTGCAGCGCAGCACTCTACCAACTGACCTAAATCCCAGCCCGGTATTGTTGTTAGGTGCCATCAACTCATGTCAGACTCATAGAGTTTTCAATGGCTGATTTTGGGGGGGATTGCTTCAGGAGTGGATTGCCAAGTCCTTCTGCTGTTTCTGCGGTGATGGGGATTGAACCTCGGTCCTCAGAGGGTGCGGAGCAGCACTCTAGCAACTGAGCCAAACTCCAGCCCCATCTGAGAAACAGAGATCCATACAAACGATGGAAGGGCTGAAAGGTGGCTCCGTGTAGTCCAGGCAGCCAAGAAGGACAGGTCTGGATACCCCAACTCTGCAGTTGTGAAGAAGTCCAGGCAGAGACTGGGGCAGGACATAAGCAGGTCCCCACCCCCAAAAACCCCTGCCAGCCTCAGAGCCACCAAGCTTCCCCTGCAGTGGCTTTGGTGATGGCTACCAGGGCCTGGGTGCAGGGTTACCCTAGGGAGAGCCTCCCTCTCCCTCTCTCTAGGGCAAAGCTGGGGCCCCTCTGGCAGTCCCACAGGGAACTTTCTGTCACTGCTACCCAGAAAGGCCCTGAGCAGGGTCCAGGGGACACCCCACCACTGGGCCTGCCTCATTCTTCTTCATGCTGATGCTGCCATCGCTGCCCACCCCTCTATTTTCTTTCCTTCCCTGGTCTGTCCTCAGTCTCCCCACTCCACCTAAGTGTGAGCTCAGGAAGGGCGGGGTCGGGTGGGCAGCGTCTGCCTTGTTCCAGCAGCAGGGGCACGGCCTGCCGTGAATAGGTGGTCAGCTCAGAGCTACTGACTATGAACGAGGCCATTAAGTATGCCAGGCAGCTGCTGAGTCCACACTGTAGCCGAGGACTAAGAAATTGAGCTACCCTCGGGGTTTGTTGTTGTTGTTGTTAGGTGCCGTCGAGTCGGTATCTGACTCATAGTGACCCTCTGTACAACAGGGGAAACACTATTGTCAGTGCTTCTCTGCTGTTCATAGGGTTTTCAATGGCAGATTGATTTTTGGGAGGGGGTTGCCAGGTCCTTCTCCCAAGGCTACAGCTTCTGGTGTTCCCAAGCAGTCTCCCATCCAGGTACCAACCAGGCCCGATACTGCTTAGCTTCCGAGATCTGGCGGGATCGGATGCCACAGGGCTATAGCTGCAGGCACCCTCGGGGTAGATAGTTTCAATTTGGGGGCAGGTCCTCACCCTTGCCACCTCTACCACTGTCACCGAGAATCTTAACAAGCTGTTAAGGAGGGGGCTGTGATGTCCAAGGGTGGTGGCAAAGTCACTGTGGGGCCGGCCAGAAGGGCATCATTCCTGGATGAGATGTGAAGGAGGCGGGGGAGCCGCACTGGAGAGAGGGAGGTCCTGGCCTGGGTCCAGAGAAGGGGGTACAGAAATCTGGGGCAGCTATCCAGCAAGGGTATCTGGGAGGCACCGTCCAGGGCCTGTGACCCAGGGGACCTTGGGGACCCCCCACTCTATGAAGCAGGCCTGTGTCCCCGCAGGCAGCCCTCAGCCTCCTTCAGGCGAGGGGCTGGAGGCTAACCTCTCCTAGCCGCCAGACCCTCCCCAGGAGAAGGCAGGGCGGGGTGCAGATGAGAGCTGAATTGGGGAGGGCCCCCCAGTCCTGATGCTGTGTTGCCCTGGGGAAGGCTCTCAGCAATTCTGGTCCGCAGTTTTCTCTCTTGGCAAATACGGAAGTCAAACAGGGTTTTTGAACTCTGCTCTCTTCAGCTGCCTGTGTTCCCAAGCTCGAGACCAGAGGCAGCCTGCATACCTTAGTGAGACCCTGTCTCTAGATAAATTTTGGAAGGGTATCAAGAGCAGCTGGGAGTAGCGTGTTTGCAAAGTATGTGCGAGGCCAGCGTGTAGCCTCCCAGGACCACAAAAAAATAGAAAAAAAAAATGTCAGCTGCAGCTCAGACAGTATTGGGCACAATGTGGCCAGGGCCACAAAGGTGGGTGGAGGTGGTATGGCCAGAAACAGGGCTCCTGAGCTTCAGCGTCCCTGCGTCTGCTGGGTGGGGGCTCCCTGGCCACCTGGACCCTAATCCAGAGAAGGAGGGTGCACTGCCCATCACGGCCGCTTCCCAACATGTCAGCCTGGGCAGCTGTGTTGCCAGGCTTGCTACAGGGACAGCCTCATCTCAGCCACACAAGCCACGGAGAATATATGTAAAGCACATTCGGAAGAGGGACCTCCCACAGCGACCAGCGCCATCCGCTATGCACGGGTCAACACCCAGAGCTCAGACCCTGGAGAAGGCATCACCCCAGCTCCAGCGAGGCGCCTGGATGCACCAGAGGCTTCTGCCCATGTGGAGTCGGTATCCGACTCATAGCGACCCTCAGAGGGTTTTCAGTGGCTGACTGTTTCAGAATTGCCTTGGGAGTGGGTTGCCAGGTCCTTCTCCCATTTTTGCGGTGCTGGGAATTGAACTGGGGACCTCAGAGACTGCAGTGCAGTGCTCTACCAATGAGATAAATCCCAGCGTCCCAGAGAGGAGAGGACGTCTAAATTGGCAGCAGGTGAAATATGTCACTGTCATTCCCAGGCTGCAGCACCTCCGCGTCCCTTCCTCTCTCGCGTCTCTCAGGAAGCTGAGGGCTGTGTCTGCAATGTCGCAGGCTCCACCTGGCACTGTTATTTAGAATCCTGTAGTCTGGGCTGGAAAAACACCTCAATCCCCTAGGTCCCTGTGGTGGCTTTTTGTCACTCTGAGTAAGCAGTATTTTGCCAAAACAGTCCAGTCCGAGTTGCTGCTATTTTTCTCTGCCTGGAGTTCTGGAATTCTCTCCTCTCCTCCTCTGGGTGCCTGCAGCCGTAAGCCCTGTGGCATCCGATCCCATCAGATCTCAGAAGCTAAGCAGGGTCAGGCCTGGTTAGTACTTGGATGGAGACCACCTGGGAACTCCAGGTACTGTAGGCTTGGGAGAAGGACCCGGCAACCCCCTCCCAATCAATCTGCCATTGAAAACCCTATGAACAGCAGAGAAGCACTGACAATGGTGTTTCACCTGTTGTACTCAGGGTCGCTATGAGTCGGATACTGACTCGACAGCACCTAACAACAACCACAACCTCCTCTGGGTGGCCATTGTGAACTCCTGAAGCTGACCACAGAGCCATCACAGGGTATTCCTACCAATTAGTGGATTTCACATAAAAGATAGCAACTCCACCAGAGCATGAGGGGACACCCGACTTCCTGACCACTAGTTCAGAGAGAAAGCAGCCCCCATAACCACAATTTCCTGTGTGCCTAGGGGGCCAGGACCCCCCTAGCCCTACAGACTCTTCCCACTTGCAAGCTCTTCACGTGGAAGACTTCAACGCACAGGGAGTAAAAATGAACATCTATCACGCTGGACAGTTTATATCAACTGCTGCATCATCTTTCTAGCTACACGTTATCTGTCATCTGTCTGTCTACCTGTCCGTTACCTTTTATCCATCCATTTATGTTGTTGTTGTTGTTGTTGTTAGGTGCCGTCGAGTCAGTATCCGACTCATAGCGACCCTCATAGGGTTTTCAATGGCTGACTGTTTCGGGATTGCCTTGGGAGTGGATTGCCAGGCCCTTCTCCCATTTTTGTGGTGCTGGGAATTGAACTCGGGACCTCAGAGACTGCAGCGCAGCGCTCTACCAACTGAGCTAAATCCCAGCCCATCCATTTATGTACTCGCCCATTATCTGTCTAGCATATCGGCTTATTGCCTCTCCTTTCTCTCTCCCTCTTTCTCTCTCTCTCTCTCTCTCTCCCCTTCCCTCTTTTGTGTGTGTGGTACTGGGGGTTGAACCCAGGGCTTCACATCTGCATGCTTTCCAAGTGTTGGACCACTGAGCTGCCACCTCCAGCCCATTTTCTTTACTCTTTTGAGACAGATGCAGACTTTCTGCATCTGTCACTGGTGTGTTCTCCAAATCACATAAGAACGCCATCCCCATTTCTCCTCACTCTCTGTTTACCAGGCGGCACCTTCTCTGGCACTTACACAGAGCAATTCTCTTTTGTCCTAAAATAGAGGCACTCACTAAATTATGCAGGCTTCCTCTGGTCTCGAACTTGCAATCCTCCTGCCTCCGCCTCCCGAGCCGCTGGGATGACAGGTGTGCGCCACGGCGCCTGGTTCTTTTTACCTCTCTCTCATGCATATGCACACACAGCAAAGAACACAAAGTTTGCAAAATGGCCCCAAGCGATGACACCTTTCCTTCTGAGCAGAAACTTTATCAAGCCACCAGGACATAACACAGAGCTCCGCTAGTGGCCCCAGCATAATGAAGAAATCACGCTCCCTAGGAATCAGAACACCAGTGCTGCAGTGCCGCCCTGCTGTCCCTCTAGGAAGCAACATGGCGCTACTCAGACGTATGCTTTCCAGTCCTGTCACGTTTCCCAGCGACCTCCCTGTGATACTGCTTTATCCTTGCAGAAATGGAGACAGGAAGGGGTCTCTGCTAGTATGGTTGACTTCGTCATGAGTGTTCAGGTAGCTACTCTTAAAGATCTAATTATAAGAGGCTTTCTTTTTTGTGTGTGTATATGTATGTGTGTGTGGTACTTGGGGTTGAACCCAGGGCCTTGCGCCTGCATGCTCTGCAAGTGCTGGACCACTGAGCTACACCCTCAGCCCATTATATTTTTTACTTTTCTGAGACAGGGTCTCGTTAAGTTACGCAGACTGCCTCTGGTCTCGAACTTGCGATCCTCCTGCCTCCGCCTCCCGAGCCGCTGGGATTACAGGCATGCACCACCGCGCCCAGCTCAGAAGAGGCTTTCTCTATTGGGCATTAAATAGATGCTCCCTCATGTACATAAGCAGATTTTCTTTTACAGATCATTTGATGGGCAAATGTAAAAGAGAGAATCATGGATATAAAACTAAGGAACTATTACTAGTTGAAAACAATCCAAAATGAATGCTACAAGTCTCTGATGTTGTTGCTGTTAGGTACCATCAAGTGGGGTGTGACTCATATCGACCCTATGTACAACAGACAAAACATTACCCAACACAGTGTCATGCCTGGCACTATGTCAGTGCTTCTCTGTTGTTCATAGGGTTTTCAATGACTGATTGTTTCGCAAGTGGGTTGCCAGGTCCTTCTCCCAAGCCTACAATACCAGGTATTCCCAGGTGGTCTCCCATCTAAGCACTAACCAGGCCTGACCCTGCTTAGCTTCTGAGATCTGATGGTGGTGTAGCTATGGACTGTACAAATCTCTGACAGTATTAGGAAAATCCACAGGATGGGCCACTGGTTTGATAGTGTAAAATTCCATTCCCACATGTCTGTTCTGTTAAATACAAAGCCCAGTGTTGGAGCAGAGCTTCTCAGACTAGTCTCCAGGCCAGCAACAGACCCTTAGTGAGCATCAGTGTCCGTCTGCCTGGGCCGCCATCACAAAGTACTGGAGACTGGGGCCTTAAACAACACGCGTTTATTTTCTCCAGCTTGGAGGCTGGAGGTCTGAGAGCCAGGTGTGAGCAGGGCGGCTTCCCCCGAGGCCTCTCTCCTTGGCCTGCAGATGACCACGTTCCCACTGTGTCCTCACGTGGACGGCCACCTAGCCCACGTGTCTCTGTGTACCCACATGTCCTCTTCTTATTAGGACTCCTGTTCTATTGGACTAGGCTCCATGCTAATACCGGAGAAGACGTTAATGACGTCTTCAAGATGCTGTCTCCATCTTTAAAGATGCCGTATTGAGGTTCAGGAGGTCAAGACTTCAAAATATGACTTAGGGGGAGGCACAGTTCAGCCCCTATTGCACCAAGTCTAACTTTTGGGCTTCTGAGATCTTCACGCAGCTTTGTGTTCTTGGCTTTCTTTGATTGTCCCCATTCTACCCCTGCTCAGAGATGAAGATGCGTCTGGATCAAGATCGCCTGGTGCACACTGACCAGGGCCGACTGGGAATCCAGGTCTTGCTCCACATCTTGCAGTTATTCTGCGGGCTTGTGCTACTTTCGGTGTTTAAATGTAGGCCAAGATGGCAGGCTTCCGAATGGGATGAGCGGAGCTCTGGGGAAAAAATTCATGCGCTCCATGGCCCAAGTCTAAACCTATCAGGCCATCCAACCACTTACAAAAGCCACTCGTGTACCCAGCGGCCCAGCAGAAATCATACAGAATTCATCCTCTTAGCAGGGGGCCACAATGTCTAGTGGGCACTGGCACTGTTCTGGGTCTGGGGGAGTGCAGCGAACTCAGTCCAGTCCCTGCTTTCCAGGGGAAAACAGACAACACAAATCCAAACAGACAAGGCAAATCCATTAAAAAGCAGCAGAATGTCAGAGACTCCAGAAACAGAGCAGGGCGCTGCTGCAGAGGGCGTTGCTGAGCGAAGCCGGGGCAGAGCAGGGTCAGGAGAGCTGTGTACCCTGCTCAAGTCAACCCTACCTGCCCAGGAGAGAAGCAGCAGCAGCTCTTCCCTTTAGGAAAGACTATTGTTTATCTCCTGCAGCCGTAGCCCTGTGGCATCCGGTCCCATCAGATCTCGGAAGCTAAGCAGGGTCGGGCCTGGTTAGTACTTGGATGGGAGACCGCCAGGGAACACCAGATACTGTAGGCTTGGGAGAAGGACTTGGCAACCCCCTCCCAAAAACCAATCTGCCATTGAAAACCCTCTGAACAGCAGAGAAGCACTGACAATAGTGTTTTACTTGTTGTACGTAGGGTCGCTACGAGTTGGATACCGACAACATTGTTTATCTGCCTTTTATAGTCTAAGCGACAGACTTCATATAATTACCAGAAATCCCTTGGGAATGAGCAGAGATGCAAAGTCATCCGGAGCATGACAGAACTATTCATGGATCTTGCAGCAGCCCAAAATAGGATAAGGAGTTCAAAACGCAGAATAATTCAAACCCATATGATGGGCTGGGGCGTATGTAGTTCAGTAGAGACTATGCTTAGCATGCACAAGGCCCTGGGTTTGAGCCCTAGCATCACAAAAAACAAAGAAACAAACAAACAAAAAACTATAGTATATTGACCACAAGCATTGGAAAGGGAACTCTTAACTAGATTTGTCTGCAAGTTTATGATCATGCAAAATCATTCTCTAGCAGCATTGGCAGGAACCCATGAACATAGCGGTTTTTAGTTTAAACACCCCCACCACACACACACAAACAAACAGGGAAAGGCACTCATTTGCATATTCACGGCTCTCCATAGTGTAAGATTTATTTGATAGAAACAAATTACCTCCCAAGGCCTAATCCTGTAGATGAGAAATTTGCACATAAGAGGCAAATTGGGATATAATTGCCCTGAGTGGGCGTTCTCCTTCATTAGGAGTCGGAGCACACAGCGTACTATAAAAGGACCAAAATTTCAGCATGCTCTAAAGAAATAACCGTCATTTAACTTCAGGATGCCTGGCAAGTGGGGTATTTGAATGCCAAGGTTCGCAGAATGTCCTACTTTCTTTCAAAGTGTGATATTAACTTCAAGGGAATTAGCAATCGTCACTTGGGTCGCCCTTGATATAATTATGCTAATTGGCAGGAGCACTTGGGGGGCCTCTCAGCGGGGGGTCCAAGCCTCTTTTGCATCAAGGCCACGTACAGGTTCAGGGGAACCAGTGTGGGCTCCTGAGGACCCACGCCATGCCTTCGGGGCAGCAAAAGCCAAAGAGACAGGTAAGGAAAAGTCATGAGGATTGGAATGTTTATCCCTGAGGCCTCAAACTAGATCAAGATATATCCAGCATTGGAGGAAGAGGCCAATGCCTACTTAGAAAAAAAGGTATAGCCGGGCGCAGTTGTGCACGCCTGTAATCCCAGCGGCTCGGGACGCGGAGGTGGGAGGATCGCAAGTTCAAGACCAGAGGTAGTCTGGGTAATTTAGCAAGACCCTATTTCAAAAAAATAAAAAAATAAAAAAATAAGTGGACTGGAGGCGCAGCTCAGTGGTCCAGCACTTGCAAAGCATGCAGGCGCAAGGCCCTGGGTTCAACCCCCAGTACCACAAAAAAAAAAAAAAAGAATAAAATAAATTTATACATGAACATTAAAATGCTGGCATGGAGCATTATATTTTATGAAATGCCCATAAAAAAAAAAAGTAGGCAATACGCTCTTTACAAAGCTGGAAATAAGGCGTGCAGAGGACTGCAGTGTCCTTCAGTGGGTGTTGCTGGGTGACATTCATTCCTTCAGGGGCTGGGCAGGAGGGTGGAGTCCCAGCTACTGAGCCCCAGACTTCCAGACCTGAGCCATCGCCTTGTTCCTATCTCTGCCTGCGTGGTTATTGTACAGGGGCTGCTGGTGCGGAGAATTGCAATTTTCCAGGTCTGTGCTAAGAGGCAGAGATTAATGAGCAAGGTCAGGCATTAGCAGCGGCAGCAGGCAAGGGGACCTTCTGCATCTGTCACTGGTGTGTTCTCCAAATCACATAAGAACGCCACCCCCATTTCTCCTCACTCTCTGTTTACCAGGTGGCACCTTCTCTGGCGCTTCCACAGAGCAATTCTCTTTTGTCCTAAAATAGAGGCACTCTGAGACCCACAGTCCTGGGCTGTGCGGACCGGGTTCTGGTTGACAGGAAGCCTAATTTGGTCAGCTGAAAGGGACAGTTTACTCCCAGCTTCTCTGGGTCGTCTTTGTTCCAATTATCCTGCTCTCCGGCTCCCACGAGCTGTATCCTGACTTACATAAAACGACTGCCCAGCTGTGCACTCAGATAATCAAATGAGTGCAGATGTAGGGGAATTGGCTGAAAAGGAGCCCCGATGAAATCAAATCTTCCCCCAAATCCGCTAAGCCTAGACAGGGAATTTCAAAAGGAAACATAAATATCATTCGGCAAATACTGTTGTGTTGGAAAGGCAAAATGTGTTCCCAGTTGTGTTAATTTGCTAGGGCATCCATAAGAAAACACCACACGTCGGGGGTGGGGGTCAGGGGACTCAAGCATCAGGAATTTATCTTCTCATAGTCTGGGCAGCTGGAAGTCCAAGACTAAGGTGTGGGCAGAGCTGGCTTCTCCTGAGAACTCTCTCTCTCTCTCTCTCTCTCTCTCTCTCTCTCTCTCTCTCAATCTCTGACTTGTAGATGGTTCCTTCTTGGGTCCTCACGTGGCCACCTCTCTGTGTGTATCTGCATCCTAATCCCTTCTGATAAAGCCTTATAACCTGATATTAGCTTATTCGCCTCTGTGAAGACCCTATTTCTATACAAGGTTACATTCTGAGGTAATGGACATTGGGATTTTACCACATAAATTTCGGGACATATTCCAGCTCATTGTTGTTGTTGTTGTTGTTAGGTGCCGTCCAGTCAGTATCCGACTCATAGCGACCCTCATAGGGTTTTCAGTGGCTGACTGTTTCAGGATTGCCTTGGGAGTGGATTGCCAAGCCCTTCTCCGATTCTTGTGGTGCTGGGAATTGAACTCAGTACCTCAGAGACTGCAGCGCAGCGCTCTACCAACTGAGCTAAATCCCAGCCCTCCGGCTCATTATACCAGTCAACATGCCTACCTTGTTCAGAAGAAAACAGAGACAAGTAGTGACGTGTGATGAGAAATGAGCGCACGGGGATGGCAGGAAGTCCTGGCTGAGTCCTGGCTGTGGTCCTGAGGTTCTAGGCTTTCTCTGCACAGTGGCACCTTAGCCCTCAGCCACAGACCGTTCTGGAAGGCCGGTCAAGTGATGATCGGTTAGGTGCTGAGGACTTTTTCCCCACAGAAATCATATAAACGTGTCCATTGGTTCTGGCGCCATACTAAATGGCTAATTCAGACATAGGTGTGCCACTCACACCCTTAGCAATAATTTCCTTTTTCTTTTCTTCTTTTTTTCAGTCTTGGAGGTAGAATCCAGTGCTTCACACTTGTTAGGCAAGCACTACTGCACTCAGCTCTTTTCTTCTCTCTCTCTCTCTCTCTCTCTCTCTCTCTCTCTCTCTCTCTCTTCCTCTCTCTCTCTTTGGGGGGCTGCCTCTGGCCTCAATCTTGAGATCCTCCTGCCTCAGCCTCCAAAGCCTCTGGGAATACAGGCATGCATCATGGCGCCTGGCTACCTTTTTAAATCCAATTATTGTTCTGTCTTCCTCTTTCCTTCACTTTTAGCCTAGAAAGGTTCTTGGGCACCATGATGGCTGTGTGGTGTGTATGTGGATAGATATGTAAAACAACACAAGATGGTGAATGCAGCCCTAGGATGGGTCTTTACTGCTGGAAATTGATGCATAAAGTAACACTTTCACCTTGGTTCCTCCTGGAAATGTCACAAGTAAGCATGGCATCTCATACAGGTGTTAGCACAGTGGTCAAGTGCCAAGCAAGTGGCCGAGCACCAGATCAGAATTCTCTCAAGAATATTGGCTAAGGACTAGAATATTCAAGCAGGGAACAGTTCAAGTGCCAAGGTATCACTGTTTGAAATGGGCACAAACAGGAATCTAGGCTTGATTTTTTTTGAGAGGTTTTTGAGGGATGAGGAAAGAACCGGCATTGGCTTGGTTACATCCTGCAGGTTAGCTCACCCACTGCCCTCTCCTTCTAGCTCCTCCCTCCACCCTGGAGGCTGGGGAGCTGCAGGGAATCCCCTCCCAGATGGGTTCCCACAGGTAGAACTCTGCTGACCAGGTCAGGTCCAGCCACGCAGGTGCACCGTGAGGATCTGAGAAGGCAGGAGTGAGCCAGGCTGGTGGCCAAGCACAGGAAGATCCACCTCCGGCCAGCAGCAAAGCAGAAGCATGGGGTTTCTCTGAGTCCCCACGGAGTCATCCCTCCGCTCCACTGCCCACTGCCAGACAGCGTTAGGAGCAGCAGGGGCTCCTGCTAGAATGGCCTATCCACGGCTGAGCGCCTTCCGTGCATCATTCCTGGCTTTGTGCCATCAGGCTCCGTCCCCTGCCTCCCAGAAGCTCTGCGAGGATTTGATGCCCTGTAAGGAAGCCCATTCTATGGAACCTTGCAAGGGCAGCTTCTGTTGTCTTCACCCTCGTTGCCAAAGGTCAGGCCTGGTTTCCATCCGGGCTGGGGATGGACAGCAGCATTATATAAAGAAAAGGAGAGCTGCTCTGCGTTAGGAGATCAGATCGCAAGGTTCCTTTTTATTTGTGTAAAAATTACTTTAATACTCAGTGGAGAATAACTAGCAGGGATGGAAAATAAATGAGAACATTTTAGGAGGTGAGGGTAACATACAGAATGTTTCCTTCCTCTCTAAGCACATGAAAGAATGGCAATTCCTTCCCTGGAATCAGCACCTACCTTCCCTAATAGCAAACCACAGAAGACTTGTGATTTGCGCTCCTTTGCTCTCTGACAAAGAGAAGCCGCTGCAGGCTGATTAGGGGGATGGAGGCGAGTGAGTCATCTAATGCCCCGGGCAACCTTCCATGCAGAGCGCGCCAGAAACTCCAGGAGCAGAAACACACTGGGTCTGCTCTGCTCAATGCCTCTATTTACCACCTTTTCCTTAGTTATAAAACCTCTGATGTTGGGGTTGAGCACGTGTTCATCTGCCTGCAGCCGTACCACTGTGGCATTCGATCCCATCAGATCTCAGAAGCTAAGCAGGGTCTAGCCTGGTTATTACTTGGATGGGAGACAGCTTGGGAACACCAGGTGCTATAGGCTTGGGAGAAGGACCCGGCAACCCATTCCCAAAAATCGAACCGCCATTGAAAGCCCTATGAACAGCAGAGAAGCACTGACAATAGTGTTTCACCTGTTGTTGTACATAGGGTTGATATGAGTCAGACACTGACTTGATGGCACCTAACAACAACAGATATATAACCAAGAGAGACAAAGACATATCCTCTTTGATGGTGCTAAAAATTTTATCCAGGAGCTGATATTGCTGTCACTCATATAAGTAGCCTATGTGGAATCATTCATTCAATTCATTCATTCAACATATATTTGAGTATCTACTATGTGTTGAAGCCTGCAGCTATAGCCCTATGGCATCTGATCCCATCAGATCTCAGAAGCTATGCAGGGTCAGGCCTGGTTAGTACTTGGATGGGAGACCACCTGGGAGCACCAGGTGTTGTAGGCTTGGGAGAAGGACCTGGCCACCCACTCCCCCCATTTAAAAAAAAATTCAGCCATTGAAAACCTTATGAAGAGCAGAGAAGCACTGACAATACTGTTGGGCATAGTACAATGTCAGGTAGTGTTTCATCTATTGTACATAGACTCACAATGAGTCAGGTCCAACTTGACGGCACCTAACAACAAAAACATGTTTATGCAGAATATATTTTCCAGGGTCCTAGCTGTTGGGGGTTGCTACACTGCTAAGTTGTGGCCGATAAGAAGTGTACAGAGAAAAGAAAGAAAGAAAGAAATTTCCTTACATGCTTTACCTTGTCTTCCTTTGTCCCTAACTGCTTTCTGATGGCTGACATGTGGGGCAATGGCTGGTACTCAAGCAGCCACATTGAGCCATAGGTATGATGCTGAGGATAGAAAAACAGCAATAGATATGCTTAATGCTCCTTGAAATTGCCTTGACTGCCTTAGCTACTCACCTCCAGACTCCTTTCAGATGCAAGAGAAAGAAATTTTCCTATCCTTTAAGCAGTTATTGTTTTAGACTTTCAGCTTCTTGTCCGAGAGCTTCATCAACTCACACACATCATAATTGGTGTATAATTCATCTGGGAACATTTCACTTCGAGCCAATAGTAAATATGTAATAGTAAATTATTATTGTTGTTGTTGTTAGACGCCGTCCAGTCAGTATCCGACTCATAGTGACCCTACGTACAACAGGGGAAACACTATTGTCAGTGCTTCTCTGCTGTTCATAGGGTTTTCAACGGCGGATTGATTTTTGGGAGTGGGTTGCCAGGTCCTTCTCCCATAATAGTAAATAGTAAATGTATGTCAGTGGGCATCACATGGATTCATCTTCTTCCCTTAACCATAAATCTTTTTTTTCTGCAGTATACATCTGTCCACTTTCTGATATGCATGCTCAGCTTTTCATAGATTAACCCTTTATGGACTCTATTTGTTTGTTTGTTTTGTTTTCTAAAATGTTTAAGGAGGTGGAAGAAATACTGATTTGGTAGTTGCATAGTGGATATATCCACTGACTTATTACTCTGTACCCCACGAACATGTATAAACAAAATACTACTAACAAAAAGAGCTCCATCTCTTTTCAGAAATATTTCCTTTGTATTCATAACTTTCATCAACCATCACTCTCAGGCTTCCCTGTTTCCTGTGATCTTTTTCCCCTTGGGGACCACCAGCTTCTTGCTCAACATCCTTCCCTTTCCAGCTGCTCAAAGGGAGTGACTCTTCTATGGCTTGAAAAGACAGAAAATGGGTGTGAGCGGGTGCAGCCCTCCCCGATCAAGCTGCAGCCCACTCTCTTCATTCTGCTCCAGGTCCATTGTTCTCTTCCTTTCCCAGCTTTTGAATATTTTTTTTCTTTTTTTCTTTTCTTCTCACTTTCTTTTTTTGTTTGTTTGCTATCACCTGGTTTTTCCAGTCATCCACGGAGTCATCTGGAGGGCCCACATTCTTCCAAAACTCTTTTGCTCCTTGCTTCCAAACGTCATAATGCCATTCTCCAAGGATTGAACTTTGAAAGGTTTTTGTTGTTGTTGTTCTTTGTTTGTTTTGCAGTACTGGGGGTTGAACCCAGGGCCTCGTGCCTGCATGCTTTGCAAGTGCTGGACCACTGAGCTGCACCCCCAGCCCATTTTTTTACTTTTTGAGACAGGGCCTCGCTAAATTACGCAGAATGCCTCCGGTCTCAAACTTGCCATCCTCCTGCCTCCGCCTCCCGAGCTGCTGGGATTACAGGCATGCGCCACCAGGCCCGGCTCAACTTTGAAAGTTTTTAACACTGCAAGGTGTCATACAATTCCCCAGCTTTCAGTAGAAAGAAAAATCAAATGTAATCAAAACTAGGGGCCATTTTAAAATGCCTTGAAAGGGACATCACGTGGCCTAATTAATAGAAAATCCACACCTGAGCCCACTGAGTTCCTCTACCTCTCCTCACCCTGTATCCAGAGAGAATCCGACATGAAAGAGGAAAGCGAGAAACCAGACAAATGGCCTCGCTGGCGCAGGGGGAAGCCGGCTGGGGACAGCCCAGAGCCCCTTGGTTAGGAACGGCTAGTCAAGCCTTCTCAAGGCGTGGGAACAATCCGCAGCGGCCAAAGAAGCATCCCCGGCATGCCAGGCAGGGCCTCTGGGCCTTTGCTCCTCCCTCCTCAGTTCCTGGCTGCCCGGTTAACACGCCTTCCCCTTCCCTGGCAGCGCCTGGGCTGTGCCCGGCTTCCTCCTGGCTGACTCGGCCCTCGATGTCAGCCACGCGGGACAGCAGTTTATCTCCCAGGGCAGCTCAGCCCGGCTAACAGCTGTTTTCCTTTGCACATTTTCAAAGATTTCTGCACAGCCTTCCTTAGATGCCAGAGCCTGTGTCCACTGAGTATGGAATTCTGGGGTGGGGCAGGGGAGGTTACAAATCTCTGATCGCAGTCCTGGAAAGGAGTCTATGAAGCAGCTGGGGCCAAGTCCAGCCTGGGCCGAGCCCAGCTGAGCAGAGGCACGAACGGCCCAAACCTCACCCTAGAGGCGGCCACCCACCCTGACTCCCTATTAGGCTGTGTGGGCCTCGCTTCACTGCACCCTGCCCTTTTTACGCGTGTGGGGAAAACAGAACAGAAATCGACATCACTGAATAGATCTCACGCTCTCACACTTTAAAACGCGCGCCGGACTCTCCAAAAGTGGCTGCGCATGCGTGTAGGAACTCCCCGAGGATGGCGAGGAGATCTGCACAGAGCATGTGCCGGGAGTCACAGACACACACCAGAGTCTGAACAGAAACGTGCGCTGAGTTCCGGGAGCTGCCGGCCCAGGGCAGTGACAGCTCACAGCCCCTGCTTTCCCGCCCCCCAGCCACTGCCCTCCACTGCCCTGCCCTTCCGGGGTCTGGAGTTAAGCCATCTCACCTCTGTTTGCTTTTATCAAATGACTCTGTCTTAACAGCTCATGGCCGGACCTCGCTGATTGATTGGAAATCACTTTTTAGAGGTGGGCCACCAGGAGCGTGGACCTTGTTCTACTTACAAGGGAGAGGGGTTCGCATTCTATCTAGAGAAAATACTAAATAAAACTGAGGACTCAAGAAGGAATAAAGTCAGGTGCTATTCTGGACAAGGAAGCTGAACCCCATACAGTACCCAGGACTCTGTAAGATTTACTAATAGTAGAGTTTAGGTTTTAGCTTTAAGTAACACGTGATAATTTGGTGTGTGTGTGTGTGTGTGTGTGTGTGTGTGTGTGTGTGTGTGTGGTACTGGGGGTTGAACCCAGCCTCGTGCCTGCTTGCTCTGCAAGTGTTGGACCACTGAGCTGCCATCTCCAGCCCATTTTTTTACTTTTGGAGACAGGGTCTCACTAAATTACAAAGACTGCCTCTGGTCTCGAACTTACGATCTTCCTGCCTCCACCTCCCGAGCCACTGGGGTTACAGGTGTGCGCCACCGCGCCCAGCACACGTGATAACATTCTGACAAGCAGTCCCAAGAAGAAATAGAATAACTAGAAGGGGCTGAGAAAGGTCCAAGGCTCCAGACTTTTTTCACCCTGGCATTTGAATACCTGGGAAGAACTCAGAAGCAGGTTGGTCTGGTGATCATTTCACAGAGGCCTGTTTTATGTGACCCCGTGGCAAGTCTCCTGTCCTTTGTGGGTGCCATTGAAGCCTACGCATCCAAAATGGACCAAAAATAAAGCAGACTACTTTTATTTCTTTCAAGACTTCTAGAAACAGAGAGACATTTCCAGTGTCAGGCAATATGATCCAAATTTACCAAGCTTTAAAATAGTTTTCAAAACAACATCATTTTCCAAAGGATCGACATTAAAATAGCATCGCCTGAAGCATTCAGATTATGGACAGAGGTAACAGAGGCCTTTCTGTCTTGATAAAAATCGAAGCAGTGATAAAATGTCCATTTGTGACTGTAGGAGCCTAAGGGAACTTTAACAGACACTGGGGCTGGGGGTGTCATCTAGACAAAACATTAGGAAAAAATATCTACCATCAGAGAATGGAAGCATCTCCCAAGAGCAGTCACAGCTGACCTTCTACTAAGGTCATATAAGGAAAAATAGAACAGGGAGTTATATTTCTCCAGATGGGAATGGCCAGGGTTACCTCAAAGGCTGTTTATAGTCCAGACATGTAATCGGCAAGATTTTATTTTTGTTCACCTTTGAGATACGTGGACAGAATAAGACTAAACGTTATCTGCATGTGACTTACAATGTCTTCTAAGACCCTGTCTTAGTATCCCATGAACAAATCTGGCGGCTAATTTCAGAATTAAACTTCCATGCCTTCGTACATGGCCATAATTTAAGGCCTCCTCAGGCTGGATATGGGCTGGGATTTAGCTCAGTTGGTAGAGCGCTGCGCTGCAGTCTCTGAGGTCCTGAGTTCAATTCCCAGCACTGCAAAAATGGGAGAAGGACATGGCAACCCACTCCCAAGGCAATCCCGAAATAGCCATTGAAAACCCTATGAGGGTCGCTATGAGTCGGATACCGACTCGACGGCACCCAACAACAACAACAAGGCTGGATATACAGAAAAGGCAAGTGAGGATTTTTCAAGCAGTAGCTGTGACTTAGTACTCAACTGCCATGAGCCTGGAGAGGGTAGAACTTGGCAACATCAGGCGCGTTTCCAATGATGCTTAGAGCCAGGTGGCATTGCTAGGTGCACAGGTAAAAGGACTGTGAGGTCTCCAAAGTAAACTGGAATACGCTGGTGAGCAAATCGCAGTAACAATTTAATTTCAGGTGTGCCAACTGGTGCCCAGGGCGGACACTCACATCTGTGTCTGTGATGTGCAGACCACTCCTGCCTCACCTGTGCCCACCTCAAGGCTGAAAATGCCAGTTTTTCCAGATGAAAGACTAAATTTTCCCATTTTCACCATTTTGTTGAAATCGAGGCTTCAATCCATGAGAAACTGCGTTCAGGTTGAGGAGCAGGTTCAATATGTTACAATTTCGAAGGTTCTGGCTCAGGTCAGGTTTAGGTTTAAATTCTATATGCAGCTAACAAGGGAGCTGGGGTTCAGCTCAGTTGGCAGAGCACCATGCTGCCCTCTCTGAGGACCTGGGTTCCATCCCCAGCACTGCAAAAATGGGAGGAGGATGTGGCAATCCACTCCCAAGGCAACACCAAAACTATCAGCCATTGAAAACCCTACGAGAGTTGCTATGAGTTGGACCCAAGTTGGTGGCATCCAACAACAACATAACTCACAGGGCTTCAAAGTAAACCCAAGCCCGAGCCCTGAACTCATTCCAGTTCAAGTGATTTTAAAAATATTTCTGAACCTGAACCTGAATCAAACCTGAACCCAAGCCCAGTGAATAACTGGGTTTGAGTTCACCTTTTACTGATTTTTTTTAAGTATCATTGGCTATTTAAATTAGGAGAAAAGTTGAAAAAAAATGTAGTCATCTATGTCAGTTGTGGGCACTTCACATCCAACAATCTATGTTGTTGTTGTGTGCCATCGAGTCATGTCTGACTCATAGTGACCCTTACAAGGTTTTCAATGGCTGTTTCGAGATTACCTTAGGAGTGGATTGCCTGTCCTTCTCCCATTTTTGTGGTGCTGGGAATTGAACTCAGGACCTCAGAGACTGCAGAGTGGTGCTCTACCAACTGAGCTAAATCCCAGCCCCCAACAATCTATACACAGGATTCAAATTTTAACCCTGAATATAATCAGAACCCAAACTGTCTAAATTCTAACATATTCAATCTGCACCTGGATCTGAACCTGAACCCAATTTTTCAAGGTTTTGAAGCCCTGGTAGAAAGAGTTCTTTCCAACATAATAACTATTTGTTATCATAGGCTCACAGCTGGTGACAACCCTATTCAGATTCCACCCATTGTACTTTTCTATCCACTGCCTCCCCCAAGAAAAACTATCCTATTTCTCCTTTGGCAATATGCTCAAAAAATAAAATGAAAAGAAGTCAGGCATTCTAGAGTGTCCCAGGAAAAGAGACAGCCAACTGCAGAATCAGAAAGTGTCAGAACTAGACAAGAGACATCAGCCCGCTGGGGAGACAATAGGAGCCGCAGAGACGCAGTGCTGAACTGCGGAGGAGCCGGGAACAAATGACTAAGGCACAGAGCGGCAGGGGCAGAAGAAACTCAGGGATCTCCCCACACACCATCCCTGCAGGAGCCGAGCCAAGTCCCATGCAACGTTCTGCCCAGGCCCCAGAGGCAACAGGCTCCGGGTGCTAAAGTCAAGGAACCGCTAGGGGAGAAAGGAACCTTAGGCTAAAGTGCCCAGATATTGGGGAGGAGGAAGTGTCATGGTGCCAGCTGACCCGTAAACCCAGCAAAGTGATGTTTAACACATCTCTGTTTTCTTTGAAACTATGAAACAGCCAGCGCAGAGCTGCCTGGATGGACAGTGTAGCAATTTCCACAACCAAGGGCATTATCGACAGACAGAAACTTCATGGGCTGTTTCTACTGTCCCGGCCCATTTTCCAAGCACACTATAAAAATCCTTTTTGTTTTATGGACAGGTGGGAAATTGCACTTTGGTGAGCACACATCAATTTAAACTGCCACGGGGTTTGTGTTTGCATTGAGACGCTGAAACCCTAAATCTAGCAGAGGTTGGTGACACGAAGAATCATGATCTAACTGTGATCTGCATACTTAGCGGTTCCTGCGCAGCAGGAAGTGAGCTCTGCCGTGCACAGCAGCTCGGGCTGCACCTGGGCTCTGGGAACCAGCTGCAATAGGCGGGACCTGGAACAAGAATCTCTCCACTAGCGTCAGCACCAAGCCGCTAAAGCATCTCTGACACCAGAGAAGCCTGCTTTCTAAATGAATGCCAGGGCACAGTTCAATTTTCAGTTATCCTCAGGGCCCGGGAAGGTAGAATGATATAGAGATGAGAATGTGCTTAGAAATATGGAAGAAGCCAGCTGCCAAGTGCAGAAAGCAGCAAGCCTCCATTTAGCATAATCACAAATTACTGGAAGGAGTATTTCCTAAACACTGTGATGGAGCCATGCCATGGGCTTCCCATTTTCTCCCTTCCCCTCGTCCTCCCTCTGAGGCTGTCCAATCAATCCATATTTTAGCAGATCACTGCGCTATAGAGACCCAAACGGGAGAAAGGGAAGAGGTAGCTGAAATAGGAAGACTCTGCCTAGAAGCCAAAGGAATCTCAGCAGGTTGATAAGAAGCATCTACTATTTAGTTACGGGCTGGGATTTAGCTCAGTTGGTAGAGCACTGCGCTGCAGTCTCTGAGGTCCCGAGTTCAATTCCCAGCACCGCAAAAATGGGAGAAGGAGCTGGCAATCCACTCCCAAGGCAATCGTGAAACAGTCAGCCATTGAAAACCCTATGAGGATCGCTATGAGTTGGATACCGACTCGACAGCACCTAACAACAACAACAACATTTAGTTATGGGTTGGGATTTAGCTCAGTTGGTAGAGCGCTGCGCTGCAGTCTCTGAGGTCCCGAGTTCAATTCCCAGCACCGCAAAAATGGGAGAAGGACCTGGCAACCCACTCCCAAGGCAATCCCGAAACACTCAGCCATTGAAAACCCTATGAGGGTTGCTATGACTCGACGGCACCTAACAACAACAACAACAACAACATTTAGTTCGTAGGAGAAGGGTAACTTTCAGGGGAAATACAAGTTTTTAAATATCTTATTAAATTCAATCCACTATGCAACTAAGTGATCTCCTTGTTCATGAGAATGAAGGAAAAGATATGAGAAAAACAATAGTGGCACAAAATGATCCCCCATTGAGGGAGCGCAGTCTTTGGCAGGAGTGATTATTTAAAAGTCTTTCCCACGGAGGAAGAAATACTGAAAGACCAGAATAACAAGCTGCAATTTCTATAAAATCAATAATACGAATAATAAATGCCTTCAAATTAAGGCTAGAAAAAGTGAATTTTACAGTGGCTCACATTGTAATCCCAGCAACTTGAGAGCCGGGGGCAGGATGGTCCCAGATTTGAGGCCAGAGGCAGCCTGTGTAATTTGTTGTTGTTATTGTTGTTAGGTGCCATCCAGTCAATATCCGACTCATAGCAACCCTGTGCACAACAGGCGAAACACCATTGTCAGTGCTTCTCTGCTGTTCATAAGGTTTTCAGTGGTAGATTGATTTTTGGGAGTGGGTTGCCAGGTCCTTTTCCCAAGCCTACAGCACCTGGTGTTCCCAGGCAGTCTCCCATCCAAGTACTAACCATGCCCAACACTGCTGAGCTTCTGAGATCTGATGGGATCGGACGCCACAGGGCTACGGCTGCAGGCCCTGTGTAATTTAGGGGGGCCCTATCTGGAGATAAAGAATTAAAAATGGGTTGGGGGAGCAGTCCAGTGGTAGAGCACTTGAAAACTATTTGTGAAGCCCTGGGTTCAATCCCCAAGTACCGAAAATAAAAAAAGGTGAAGTTTATAAATTCTTACATTTTAAATTCAATGACCTCACAGCCTTGGTAATTCTTCCTTCTTGAAATACAATTTACAATAAATGAGGCCCTAATCCTCCTTCCTCCGGAGGAAAGAACAATTCCTCCGGTTATTCGGCAAAGGGGAGAGATCGAATTAAAAGAAGTAGCTGTATTTAATTAAAAGAAGGAGAAGGTCATTCTCATATCTTTAAGCAGCTCGTCTTGGAGTTTAATTTGAAGTTTAATTCAAGGTTCTAAAGCTTAGGTAGTCAAGAGGGACCTGAACCAAGCCAGCCCGCTCCTTGATGGTCCCTGGGAAGGTAGGGGCTAATGTTAGCATATCTTCTTGGAAACAGGGGCTGGGGGAGCTCAGAGTGCATCCATGCCAGGTCAGGCCCAGGGAACACTGGGGCCCCTGGCAATCCTACTGCTCTCACCTTTCCTGTGGACCACGACCGCTGGGCAAGTGATCCATGGATACTCCCATGATGGGAGTGGAACCTGGAGTTCCCCGGGGGGGCCCTGAGGAGCAGGCAGTGGTGTGGGCATGTGGCTTCCTGCCCCAGCCAGGGAGCCTGATCTCACCCCACTCCATTTGGTCCCTGGTGGCCCCAAGCCCAGGGGAGAGCGGACACTGCTGTCCTCCTCTGTCCTGCTCTGAGGGACCTGAGTGACTTGGGAGACCATCTGCTGCCATCCCTCCCCATCTCCCAGCTGGCCTGGGACCCACCAGGGTTTTCTGCTCAGGCCATCTTGCCGTTCTGCCCCCCAGCCTTGGGCCACCTCCCTTTGCTCCCCTGTGACACCTGGGAGGGAAGATAGGCTCAAACCTCCTACTGAGAACATGCATCAGGACAGCCTAGTGCTCCAGGACTGCCAGCTGTGTCACTTTCCACACCACACCTGGCGGTTCTCCTTCCGTTAAACATCAAACCAGCTGATGATGCCTCACAGTTAACACAAAGGGTGGCACCCATGGACCGCTTCTGTTTCTTTTGGGGTTTTGTTTGCTTATTTGTTTTTGCTTTTTGCTAAAGCCCATTAGGAACTTCTTGTTGGTGTTGTTAGAGGCCATCGAGTCGGTAACCGACTCATAGCAACCCTACATACAACAGGTAAAACACTAGTGTCAGTGCTTCTCTGCTGTTCATAGGGTTTTCAATGGCCGATTGATTTTTGGGGAGTGGGCTGCTGGGTCCTTCTCCCAAGCTTATAGCACCTGGTGTTCCCAGGTGGTCTCCCATCCAAGGACTGACCAGGCCTGACCCTGCTTAGCTTCTGAGATCTGATGGGATCAAATGCCATAGGAACTTGTAGAGGAAAATAAGTCCTGTTGTGTGCTCGTGACACTGCAAACACAGTATAAAAGGCTCTGTTTTTTAATTAGGGAGAGTGGAGGACCACAGGGGAACCTGACCCAAAGGCTCCAAGAGGGAAGCACTTTGAGGAAGGCTGGACAGCGGCGCTGGGTATGCTAACCCTTCCTCTCCTGCCTATTCAGACTGGCAGGCCACCTGCTCCCTAATCCACCTGACCATGGCTCGGTGGCTTTGTCTGGAGCCACCCAGGGAGTGGCCCCAGCAATGATCAGACAGTAGCAAAGCAGAAGTTTTGATATTTATTTCCTTGCCGCCTCCTCTGCAAGGGTTGCCAGATAAAATATGGAATGTCCAGTTAAATCTGAATTTCAGGTTTTCAAACATTTTTTTGGCACATGGTAGGGGCTTGCATGTTGCTGTGATGCTGAAAGCTATGTCATCGGTATTTCAGAGACCAGCAGGGCCACCCATGATGGACAGGTTTCAGCTGAGCTTCCAGACTAAGACAGACTAGAGAGAAGGTCCCGGCAGCCCACTCCTGAAACAATCAGCCATTGAAACCCCTATGAATAGCAGAGAAGCACTGTCAACTATAGTGCCAGGAAATGAGTCCCCCGGGCTGGAAGACATTCAAGAAACAACTGGGGAAGAGTTGCCTCCTCAAAGTAGAGAGGACCTTAATGATGGGAACAGAGTAAAGCCCCTGGGACCTCCTTTTGCTGATGTGGCATGACTCAAAATGAGATTAAAAATAAATATGGTGGCTACAATATTGGCTCAAACATAAAAAGATCAGGTACATGGTACAGGGTTGGGTAGTGTTTTGTTCTGCTATACTTGGGGTCTCTATACATTAGATCTGACTCAATGGTACCTCACAATGCCATATCCCAAATAATGTATGAGATACACTTTATTTTATAAATTTACTTATCTGAAATTGAAATTTGAGTGGTCATCTTGTACTCTCATTTGTCAAATCTAACAACTGCACATGTCTCTTCTGAGTTGCTGTGGCACAGATAAGTCCTTCAAGAGAAGGCCAAAGCCTGTCAGGCTGCTCCTCAGACCTCTCTCTCCAGGACCAAGCTCCTCCCCTCCAGGTACTGCCTTGCTAGTCTTGGATGCCACCTTTTCCTTTATAAATTTCCCCAAACTCTGCACACACCTCTGCAAATAGTCCATTTTGAATAAACTCTCTTCAAATTATGCATTTGGAGTATGTCTTCTCCTCCTATGGCTGCTCCCCATGAGGAACTTGGGCTTCCTCACAGCATGGTGGGTCAAGGTAGCTAGACGTCTTTTAAGCCAACTGGTTTCTTCCAGGACTACAACTGATAGGTTCATCATTAAGGACTTCCTACCCTCCTCTGTGCCTACTGCTGTACAGCCCTGGCATCTGATCCCATTCTATCTTGGAAGCTAAACAGGGTTAGGCCTGATTACTCCTTGGAAGGGAGACTGCCTGGGAATACCAGGTACTACAGAGTAGGGAGAAGGACCCAGCAGCCCACTCCTGAAACAATTAGCCATTGAAAACACTATGAATAGCAGAGAAGCACTGACAATAGTGCCAGGCATGGCACAGTGTCAGATAGCATTTTGTTCTGTTATACATCCAGTCGCCATGAGTCATAGCCAACTTGACAGCACCTAACAACAACAACAATGACAGCACCTAACAACAGCAACAAAAGCCTCCTTTCCAGCATTGCTCTCCTAAACTATTCCATCACCAGCTCTGATTGCAGACTCTAGAACACAGCAGATGGTAAGGGAATATGTCATGAATGAATGCATGATTAAATGAATGCATGAGAGGAGAGGAGAATAGAGGAGATGGGAGAAGCAAAGTTGGACTCTGGTGTGTTGCAACATCCCTCTTCTGGTTCTGAAGATTCTAATGGTCTGAAGCCAGAAGAGATGATATTCTAACAAGCAAAGAACAGAAAACAACTCAAAGTGCACCTGGGGAGGGATAGAGTGAGAACAGGAGAAGACAGGTTAGCCCACACAAGAGGTTTAGGTATATTCCAGTTAACTATTGCTGTGAACAAACCATCCCAAAATTTAGCACCCGAAACACAAGAACTGACTGCACTATCCCTCAGTTCTGTGGGCTGAGGCTCCCTGGCACTTTTTGCTTGGAGTCTCTCACGCAGTTGTAGGCAGAGGATCTGGGGCTGGGACCACGAGAGGACCTTCACCCACATGCCTGGAGCCTAGCTGGTTGGCCTCTTTACATGTGGCCGTTCCCCACGGTGAGCTTGGGCTTCCTTACAGCATGGCGGTTCAAGGTGGCTGGACTTCTTTTAGGGCAACTGGCATCTTCCATAGGGAGCCTTTCAGGGAGGGAAAGTGAAAGTAGCCAGTTTCTTAAGGCTAGCCCCAGAAATTAACATGCTTCCCTTCTGCTACATTGTTTTGGTTTAAGGAGTCATGGAACCTGCCTAGATGCAAAAGAAGGGGACTCTGGACTGCCTCTCCACATGTCACAGAATCGGTAGCCATCTTTAATCCTCTACAAGGTATGATGCAGAGAAAGATATCATACAAAATCACAGCAATACTTAAAGGAACCCACAGATTTTAGCCAAGTCCATTAAAAAGTAAGGAAAAATTTAAAAGTTTAAAAAAAAAAGAACAGCAGGGAAGTTTTATGGCCCAGATTTAGGACATTAAAGAAATTCAAATTTTAATATTTTCATTTCTTTAGGATGAACTTATTTCTGTGCTGTAAGTTTTTATTTCTTCAGGTGCTCCTGGGTAATCTCCTGTCTGCAGTTTCCTCTTCCAGTTTGGAACAATCTGTTCCTTTCAGCAGGGCTCAACTCAGTGTGGCAGGCAGAGCTCATGCCTGGGTTACCCTAACCATGACCTCTGTGAGCACAGAGGCGCATCTTACCTTCTCTGTTCACCCGGGCATGTTCAAGCCCAGAGAATCAGCAACAATGCCCAAAGCTCGGAGGGAATCTCTGCTTTCTTAAGCACTGCAGCAAAACGCAGCCCCCCTTCTAGTCCAGCTGTCCCTGACTGGCCCAGGGAAGCCAGCCAGCTCCTCCACTGTCACACCACAATGGCACACACCGCTCCTTTGAAGGGACGCACTTCAAATATTTGGTGGTGGTTCAGCTATACCTACGCCTGGCGGCCTGGAAAGCGTCACAGTACTCTAACAGTGAACCTCAGGATTTGAACCTCGTGATCTGCACACTTTTATGTCACCGTCCTGGTCAAGTGAATGACAAATCACTCATATATGGTGGCAGGCCCTCACGTTAATGGCTAAGGCCACAAAGTTCCCAGTCATCTATTTGCTATCGCTAAACCAAGATAAGGGCTGGGATTTAGCTCAGTTGGTAGAGCACTGAGCTGCAGTCTCTGAGATCCTGAGTTCGATTCCCAGCACCGCAAAAATGGAGGAAGGACCTGGCAATCCACTCCCAAGGCAATCCCAAAATCAGCCATTGAAAACCCTATGAGGGTCACTGTGAGTCGGATACCGACTCGACGGCACCTAACAACAACAACAAACCAAGATAACAGTTTATAAGCACTAAAAAGAAAATATGTTCTGAGATAAATGATACATACCTGTTTTTTTGTTGTTGTTGTTGTTGTTTTTTAAATAAATTTTGTGGGCTGGAGATTTAGCTCAGTGGTAGAGCAGTTGCCTAGCAGGTACGAAGCCCAGGGTTGGATCCCCAGTACCATAAAAAGAAAAAAACAAATGAGAAATATATATATATATAAATAAATGAAGGAAGGAAGGAAGGAAAGAAGGAAGGAAGAGAAAGAAACAAAGTTTGTCTGTGACGTCCATCCCACATTGGCTTTGTGGGCAAGCAACCTGAGCAGTCAGTGTCCACAGCCCTCATTCAGAGGCTTGGTTTAATATTCTGCTTCGTCATTGGTTAACAAGAGGCTCTGTGTTTTCATTTCTCACAGGAACCTACAAAGGATACAGCTAGCCCTGCCCTGCATGGCTAGTAAAAAGGGAAGAGGGGTGACAAGGAGAGAATGATGGGGGATAACTTTTTTGGGACCTTGTCTTCTAGCAAGTGGAGGCTGGGGAGGGGGCTGAAACTGCTCTTAACACAAACCCTGCCTTGGGGTGACCCTGGCCTCTGCTCTCCTGATACCACAGACCAAGCAAATGCATGAGACACCTGCCTACACCCACCCCACAGCAAGCGAAGCCACGGTGGCGTGGGCCAGACCACTAGGCTGGGTTTTTGCAAAGGGCCAAAAAATTCCACATCACATTCTGAAGCTTTTGTTTGCTTGCTTGCTTGTCTGTTTGCTTGTTTCTTGGTTCTGGAGGGATGAACCAGGACCACCACTGGACTGCAACTCCAACCCCCTTTTTTATATTTTATGTTGTGCAGGCAGGCTGCCTCCAATCTGTGATCTTCCTGCCTCCATCTGCCAAGTCGAGTCTCAGGGATTATAGGCGTGCGCCACTGCACCAGACTTGAAGTAATTCTTTACAAGCGGATTCAGAGCCAAATCTATCCTCCGCTTGCCTAAAGTTAATGAAAATCGGCCACTTCCTGAAATAAGGAGAGCCCGCGCAGGGGGAGAATACAAGATTGCATTTGGCATGAAATAGCACCGTTTCTTGATTGAATGATCCAGAGAATGGAGCCACATCTTTGCAATTAATTAGTATTGATCTGCAACTCCAGCTTGTGACTGATTAGGAACGCCGGGGAAAGCCAGTCTATCAGGTGAGTGGCATTTACATATGCTGGAACAGTCCTGAGTGCTGCTCAGAGGCGCGGTCCTGATCCACTTCCTGGGAGCTTGCTCCTGCAATCCAGAAGCTTCTTCCCAGAGGCCTGAGGGGCTCCTGCCCCAAGGACACCCTGGTGTCATGCTTGGGGCAGCAAGGCCTCCATCTGTTCTGTCCCTGTGTGATTTAGCTAGGGAAACAGATCTGGCTTGAGAGGGAGACCCCCTCTCTGCAGACCCCCAGCCCCTCTGCCGCCCACCAATAACAGCCTTCCCTAAGCAGAGTACCGCCTTTCCATGGGCTTTGCTAACTCTGTGGACCTTGCTCACATGGGACCTATGAAGGTGTTTTTTATTTATTTATTTATTTTTGGCTTCGAAAGATCTTAAACAGCAATTCTTTTAACATATTTATAACTTCAATTTTTCACTAAAGCGTATGGGACTTCTTTATGCGATATGGGATGAAATTCCGTCTTTAGCCGGCAAACCGTCTTCCCGTGCACCACAGCCTGAGATTCCAGGGGGTTCTCACCCCTCACCCCTCTGGCTGTGCTGATCAGCTCTCTGAGTAAGACTGGGGTGGCTTCATCTACCTAAAAGAGCAAAATGGTTTCTGCACAGGAAAAGTATGATTTGCACATTGTTTATTGTCATTAGGTGCCATGGAGCCAGCTCCGCCTCATAGCAACTCTGTGTACAACAGAATGAAATACTACCCAACGAGGTGCCATGCACACAATCATTTTATATTTTAGCCCCTGTTGCAGCCACTAAGTTTCTTCTCTTTTTGAGCAGTGCCACGTCAGCAAAAGGAGGTCCAGGGACTTTATTCCATTCCTATCATTAAGGTAAACTCTACTTTGAGGAGGCAACTCTTCCCCAGTCATTTCTTGAATGCCTTCCAGCCTGGGGGGCGGGGCTCATTTTCGGGACTACACTTTGCAGTGTTTCTCTGCTATTCATAGGATTTTCAATGGCTAATTGTTATGGGGGGCCTGCAGCTGTAGCCCTATGGCATCCAATCCTGTCAGATCTCAGAAGCTAAGCAGGGTTGGTCCTGGTTAATACTTGGATGGGAAATCACCTGGGAACACCAGGTACTGTAGGCTCAGGAGACAGACCTGGCAACCCACTCCAAAAACCCAATCCGCCATTGAAAACCCTATGAACAGCAAAGAAGCACTGACAATAGTGTTTCCCCTGCTGTACATAGGGTCCCTATGAGTCAGATACTGACTCAACAGCACCTAACAATAACAATAATTGTTATGGGAGTGGGCTGCCGGGTCCTTCTCCCTAGTCTGTCTTAGTCTGGAAGTTCAGCTGAAATCTGTCCACCGTGAGTGACCCTGCTGGTCTCTGAAATACCGGTGGCAAAGCTTTCAGCATCACAGCAGTACGCAAGCCCTCAGAGCATGACAAGCTGACAGACACGTGGGGGACAGTTTGTATAGCCAATGTTAATAAAAAGAAGAGGAGTCCCCTGGTTTGTACAGAGCTTCAGCCCTAGGCCCAGCAGCCCAGGCCAAATGCAGTTACTCACACTGCCATTCAGTGTCACCATGCAGCACTAAGGCTAAACATCATCTGACCTTCAGAGAAGCCAGGAGAGAGACCAGCTGAGTCCCGGAACAGGCCCGTTCCACCCCACATGGTAAGGAAGGCCTTATGCTTTAACCCTCACAGGGAAAGTAACTCTGAAATGACTAATCTACTCCTTGTTTTTGCATTTACTAACCCTTCTGTCTACAAAACCAGCTGCCTCTGCTCAGCTCATCCAAAAACAAATTCTGTTTTACAGACAGAGATGTTGCCCAATTCTAGAAGTGCACACAAAAGCCTATTAAGATCTTTAAATTATTGTAATTTTCTCTTTTGACAAAATAATTGATAACCAGAACCTGGGCCCCTCCAACCTCCTGACTGGAGTAGGATTCCAAAGGCTAGAATAACATCTTCCTAGCTCAAGGTATTTTTTTCCTTTTTGGCTTCTAAAGATCTTAAACAGCAATTCTTTTAACATAATTTATAACTTCAATTTTTCACTAAGGCGTATGGGACTTCTTTATGCAATATGGGATAAAATTCTGTCTTTAGCTGATCTAAAGTTATCCAATGTTCAATGTCAGGAAGGAAGGAAAAAAGGAAGGAAGGATGGATGGAAGGGAGGGAGAGAGGGAAGGAGGGAGGAAAGGGGGAGGGAAGAAAGGAGAAAAGAGAGAAAACATGGATAAAAACCTGCAAAAAAATGCATTGCTTCAATGTTTTAATTTTAAAAATGAGCATGGATATGCCTGTCATTGGTCTGAAATCACATGTGGCTGCCAGAGGCTAGTTAAGTCCATTGATAATGGTGCTCTTGAAAGTACAATTTCCAGCTTGGCCAACATAAAGGCCCCACCCAGTTCTGTGGACTTAGACCACAGCCAAGCTGCCAATTTTTAAAGATATTCTTGATCAAATGGAAACTCAAGAGTAAAAGGGACAAAGCCAGGCAAGGTGGTGCACACCTATAATCCCAAGGGCTTGGGAGGCGGAGGCAGGAGGATGGCAAGCTCAAGACCAGAGGCAGTCTTCATAACTTACTGAGATCCTGTCCCAAAAAGTAAAAAACTGGGCTGAGGGTGCAGCTCAGTGGTCCAGCACTTGCAGAGCATGCAAGCGTGAGGCCCTGGGTTCCACCCCCAGTACCACAAAAATAAATAAATAAATAAATATAAAATTAAAATAAAAGAATAAATGGGACAACATGGTGTGTGTGGACCACAGACCAGATGACCACAATTTTCCTCCTCCTATGCAGAGGTCTTGGGACAATTCCCGCTTCCCAAGAAGCCTTGCCTGAGACAACCTTCCACCCACCCCACAATGCTGCTACAGGCTCAGGGAGAAGGCAGCTGGAGAGACCATTTTTAGACGGCGCCAATCTATGCAGATGCAGAGACTCCTAACTAGGGGCAGGCACAGACCTCCATTCTGTTAACAATGCATCTGGCATTGTTCAGTCTAAAGATGGCTTAGTAGACACCGTATTTACCCAAGGTGTTACATCCTCATTGAAGTTGTTGTTGTTGTTAGGTGCTGTCAAGTCGGTATCTGACTCATAGTGACCCTCTGTACAACAGGGGAAACACTATTGTCAGTGCTTCTCTGCTGTGCATAGGGTTTTCAATGGCAGATTGATTTTTGGGAGGGGGTTGCCAGGTCCTTCTCCCAAGCCTACAGCTTCTAGTGTTCCCAGGCGGTCTCCCATCCAGGTACTAACCAGGCCCGACCCTGCTTAGCTTCCGAGATCTGACAGGATCGGATACCACAGGGCTACAGCTGCAGGCTCATTGAAGTTATACAGTGCTTAATCTGAAGGGCAAAATAAACATAAAAAGTCATTGTTATAGCTGAGATTGATGGTAATAAATTCCCTGTCAGCGCTAATTCCTAAGATAAACATCACCCAGAAGCTCTTCACTTGTTGAACAACATTACACATGGAGCATTGTTTGGAGGCCCTGGCAGTTTAAAGACCTAACTTAATAAGCAATTCCAATTTCATTCTTGCACCATCTGGATCAATACCAAAAGCAACCTTGTGCATCCACCTACTCCTTCTGGAATACAGATTCCAGCGGCTTTGGAGCCATCAGCACAAAGGACTGTCTCTCCCTCATTTCAGTCCGTTAGTTCAATTTTTTTTCTAGTTGCTTCAGATAAGAAAAAGAAGAGAGCGAGCCCAAGGACCCCAGGTGGAGAGCAGGGGTTTTTGACTGCTCCCCTTGGAAGCACCAGCTGCCTGTGGAATTCCCAGCAACACCTCACAACCTCTCAGCTCAGGTGGGTCCCTGGCCCGGCTGCACAGACTGCACGGCACTAGCAGGAAACAGATCTAAGGCTTTGTGGCCTGGGAAACCCCGTGCACTGTGGATATGGATGAGTTTAGAGAGGTGCTCTGTCCTCAGGTGCAATCTGTGAATGTGTAAACATCACGTTTGTGATACATGTCGTGGCTCCATGCCTTAAGTTCCCTCTGTCCCTTTGCAATGAGGCGCATCTCAGCACAGCAAATTTCTGTGTAAACCGTGTAGATATATGCAGAACAGACATGTCAGCTCCTTGGTGTGGGCCAGAGCGTCCCCATGCCTTCCAGGCTCCCTGGTGGGCCAGTCCCCGCAGCAGCAAAACTTCTCATTTCAGGCTGTTTGCTCTCCTGCCCCGGGCCATCCTCAACCTCTGATCTTTTCGCATCCCATATTGGAAGCAGAGCAGAGCCACATGACGGCTAGAGGCTCTCGCAGGGCACAGGCTGTCTGCAGCTTTTCTACAAATGCTCTCCCTTGGTTGCCTTCCATGCCAGCCATCCTGACTTCTAGGCAGCACCTTCTGCCAGCACTGGCCTTCTCTCCTGGACATGACCGCTAGCCCTCTATCACCTTTTGCTCCTGGATCCAACATCAGTTCTCCTGGACTCTGACCATCCACCCTGGCACACAGAGCCTCACTCCACACACTTGGATAAACCCACAAGTGATGAAGCAAATGTATCCTAGGCACAAGTACTGTTGTTAGGTGACATTGAGTCGGGGTGCTGTTGAGTCAGGTCCAACTCATAGCGACCTTCACAGGGTTTTCAATGGCTGATTGTTTCGGGACTGCTTCGGGAATGGATTGCCATATCCTTCTCCCATTTTTGTGGTGCTGGAGATCGAACCCACATCCTCAGAGAGTACGGAGCAGCGTTCTACCAACTGAGCTAAAACCCTAGCCCCAGGCACAAGTGTGTTGTTGTTGTTGTTAGGTGCCTTCGAGTGGGTATCCGACTCATAGCGACCCTCATAGGGTTTTCAATGGCTGACTGTTTTGGGATTGCCTTTGGGAGTGGTTTGCCAGGTCCTTCTCCTATTTTTGCTGTGGTGGGAATTGAACTTGGGACCTCAGAGACTGCAACACAGCACTCTACCAACGGAGCTAAATCCCAGCCCAGGCACAAGTGTAGGTCTATGAAAATTCATCACACACTAAGGATGAAGGAAAGATTCTTAGAGTCTAATGGGTGATGTGAAGCCAAAGACAGAGGGAAGGCAAAGTATTCAGGGAGTAAATATTTGAATTCTATTTCTTATTTGAAAATTCATGTTGAGGTAAATAGTAGTATATTTTATCTGTCTGCCTATGATAATTGGTTCTTCTCAGTCAATCTTCTCTCCACTTAGTTAATAGCAGGAAAATAAGAAAATTACTCTGCATGTGTGTATCTGTGGGTTTGCTCCCCCAAAGTCCAAACACAAGATCAACTTTAATTCTTACTGTTTGAATTTTTTCAAAATGAAGGAAGATAGAATTCAATACAACAACATACAGTTTCATTCATTATATGTTGTCAAGTGTCACTGAGTCATATCCAACTCATAGTGACCCTGTGTACAACAGAATGAAACACTACCCAGGACTGTGCCATGCACACGATCTTCTGATCTGTGAGCTCATTGCTTCAGCCACCATATTTCTTCTTATTTTGAGTTTATGCCACATCGGCAAAAGAAGGTCGCAGGGGCTTTACTCCAATTCTGATCATTAAGGTAGACTCTACTTTGAGAAAGCAAGAGTTCCCCAGTTATTTCTTGGATGCCTTCCAGCCTGGGGAACTCAATTTCTGGCAGCCTATTTGACAGTGCTTCTCCACTATTCGTAGTGTTTTTAATGGCTAATTGCTTTGGGAGTGGGCTGCCAAGTCCCCAGTCTGTCAATCTGGAAGTTCAACTAAAACCTGTCCACTATTGGTGGGCCTGCTGGTATCTGAGATGCTGGTGGCATAGCTTTCAGCATCACGGCAGCATACAAGCCCCCACAGTACAACAGACTGACAGACACGTGGGGGTATTCATCATTGTTGTTGTTGTTAGGTGGAATCAAGGTGGTGTCTGACTCATAGCGACCCTACACACAACAGACAAAACACTATTGTCAGTGCTTCTCTGCTATTCATAGGGTTTTCAATGGCAGATTGTTTTTTGGGAGGGGGATCCCAGGTCCTTCTCCCAATGTCCATCATTAGCAATCACATAATCATATCAAATTAGACAAAATCCCATGTGTTCTCAGCATATCCTCACAATTATTAGAAACTTCCCAAACCCCAACTTCTTGCCCAAAAAGGGGACACACCTGTTCATATGCAGGGCCGGAGCTTGTGCTATGCCCCACCCCCCACATCTCAAAGAAACTCCAACCGCAGTGCATCCCATAAGTAATTCAGATCGATATTCCCCTGCAGGGCACTGAGCCACATGTGGATTTGGGGGACTCTTGTCTTGAATTAGGTGGGTTCCTATGTCATGACCAGCCAATGACTGAGCCTTTTAGAAAAAAAAATGTATTGCGGCTCGCTAAGTCACAAGAAATCCATTCTGGCTTCAGAAATTCAGTTTAGCTTGGATGAGCCTCCCAGCCCCCCACGGGGGCTGATTATTCACCATTTTTCCCTCAGACTAGAAGTCTCCTGGCTGCCACTCTCCTCTAATATTTGTCTACTTCTGTAGGTCGGTACAGAAATTTAACACGGGAGCCTCTCTGGGAGACCCATATGAAGATATGCATCAAAGCATCCAGAAAAAGTATTGTCTTACAAAGAACCTGTTGGTGGCAACCAAACAAGCAATTTGTATTGAATAATCCATGTGCAGATGGCTGTGTCTGCACTTACGAATGGTTTGCCTTCACTGAGGCTGTCTAGCCTGGATAAAGAGCTTTGTCAGTGGAGCTGTGAACAGTCGTTTCACTCAAGAGGAAAGTTACATCAAGAAACAATGAGCTAAGCAAAGAACGAAGGCACTCTGTTCACAGAGCAGTGAAAATTGCTGCATTACCATGCCCTACTGCATTTATTTTAGAAATAAAAAAAAATTATGGCCCTAATATTTCTGGAAAACCTGTCTCTATAATACAGATGACTACACAAAGTCTAGTGCCATGAGGGACGCCCGTATTGGCGGGGATGTGTTTTCAGGTGTTGACATCTGAGGAGAATAAGGAAGACCTCAGGGCATTCTGAATGGGCTGGGATTTAGCTCAGTTGGTAGAGCGCCACTCTGTAGCCTCTGAGGTCCCGAGTTCGATTCCCAGCACCGCAAAAAATGGGAGAAGGACGTGGCAACCCACTCCTGAGGCAATCCTGGAAACAATCAGCCATTGAAAACCGTATCGGGGTCCCTATGAGTCAGACATGACTCAACAGTACCTAACAACAACAACAGGGCATTCTGAATACTGTATAGTGGATATCGATCATATTTCAAGTCAATAAATACCATGAAGACAACAACAACAATAAGAATTACAAGAAATTGGCCAGGTGACTCAGGAAGCAGAGGCAGGAAGACGGCAAGTTGAGGCGAGAGGCAGCCTGGGCAACTCAGTGAGACTCTCTCAAGATACAAAAATAAAAAGGGGGCTGGGTGCAGCTCAGTGGTAGAGCGCTTACAAAGTGTGCACAAGGTTCAACCCCCCAGTACTACACACACACACACAAAAAAAATTGCAGGAAACCCAACTCTCACTCAGTGGCTCTCTCAAGATAGTATTCACCATAACAAAACTCTCACAGCACCCAAGAACATCTTCTGAAGTTTCAATGCACCTGACGTCTGTGTTTCATGATACAAGTAATTTCAAGGCACTCACAGGTCACTCCTACAGTTTTCACTGTTTTATATGTGTTAAACAGAGATCTCAACTAGATGGAGATTATTTTAAATAATAGTATCTTTACTTGAAGACAACCTACAGAATTTAGGAATGTTCATTTTAGGATGAAGCAACTCCCCCCCAATCTCATAACCCTTTGGTGCGTTACACTCCCCATTTCCGTTCTCATGAGTCCCTGCTCCTTCAACATTTGTAGGCAGCTTCATTTGATACTAATAGGAAACGTGCATTAACATAATAGAGCGCCCTAGATACCTGTGGTGACAGAGGAAAACCATTTGAATTTCAGTGGAATGTAATATTGTGTGAAAACCGAAACTCCAAGGTAGAGAAATTTAAGAATAAGAAATGAAGCGCCTGGGATTCTTTAGGAAGTGTCCTCCAGGCTCCTTCCAGAAATTCTTACCAGTCTTTCATTGGCTTTTGTCTTTGCTTATTTTTAGAGGCAAAGTCTCAAAAAAAAAAAAAAAAAAAAAGCTTGTTCTTGTTGTTAGGTGCCTTCGAGTCATAGGGACCCTCATAGGATTTTCAATGGCTGATTGTTTGGGGATTGGTTCAGGAGTGGATTACCACATCCTTCTCCCGTTTTTGCCGAGCCGGGGGGTCCAAGCAAGGGCCTCAGAGAGCGCAGCACAGTACTCTACCAGAGAGCTAAACCTCAGCCTCCTAAAAAACCTAGTATTATAGTAATGTATCATGTAACATATAAGCAGTTTTATCTGAAATTAAGGTATAAGATGTTAATAATAATTTGGATTTATACAGTGCCATTAACCTATAATTATCAAATAATCTCTAATTCCCTTATACCACTCAAAACTGAATATCTTTTAATACCTAGGATTATATAATAAAAGCCTCTATTCATAACATCTTGAATTTTTCCATTCGATTAGTTTTTATGCCTCCAGAAAAGGCTCACTGAATCTCCACTGATGCAAACCAGTTTTCAGGTGGAAGAAATTCCAGCTTTGAAAGCCACATCCTAGTTGTTGTGGTTGTTAGGTGCCATGGAGCTGGTATCCGACTCATAGCGACCCTCATAGGGTTTTCAATGGCTGACTGTTTCGGGATTGCCTTGGGAGTGAATTGCCAGGTCCTTCTCCTATTTTTGCGGTGCTGGGAATTGAACTTGGGACCTCAGAGACTGCAGAGCAGCGCTCTACCAACTGAGTTAAATCCCAGCCCACATCCTAGTAAAGAGCTGATAATTCCTTTGGATGTAAAATGCTGGGCACACAGATGTACACTTCTGGACCTGTAGAGGCATGCCCTCTGAAAGCCAGTTTGTAAAGTCATGGGACACATGCGACCTAGTACTGTCTTGTCCACCTCCATGCCTCACCCTCAGACTCCAGGATGCTCAGGCATCACAGAAGTTACACTGGAGCAGTAGTTCTTAAAGTACGGGCCAGGTACCCTGGGGTGCCTACCTCCTTTGGGGGAGCCCACAGGATGAAAAACATTGTTTATCTTGTGAAAGACAACATTATTCTAAAAGATATAGTTGGACCTTAAAAGGCATTATTTCCTTTTTAAAATCTCATCCTCTCACAATTGCACGATGGAATTTTCTAGAGATTGCGCATCATTGATACCACAACATACTGAGCAGAGAAGCAGCTAGGAAAATCCAGCTGTCCTGTATTAAGCCAGATGTTAACAAGATGTGTAAAACATTGCCACTCTTACCATTAATGTTTTTTCTGTTTTGAAAACATAATTAATCTTCATAAAGAGAAATTGTTACTTAGGTTAACATTTGTTGTTATTGTTAGGTGCTGTCAAGTCGGGTCCAGCTTATAGTGACCCTGTGTACAACAGAACAAAACACTACCGAACACTGTGCCATGCCCAGCACTGTGTCAGTGCTTCTCTGTTATGTGTAGAGTTTTCAATGGCTGATTGTTTGGGGATTGCTTTGGGAGTGGATTGTCACATCCTTCTCCCATCTTTGCAGTGCTGGGGATTGAGCTCAGGGCCTCAGAGAGTGCAGAGCAGCACTCTACCAACTGAGCTAACCCCCAGCCCCAAGGTTAACATTTGTTAGGTTTATTACTGTTAATGAATTAATAAATAACCTTTATAAAGTTTCTCTATTTTAATATCTAATATGGAAACCATCGATAGACACAACCAACATGAACAAAAATTCTTTGGAGTCTCCAGACAACTTTTAGAATAGAAATAAGTTATGAGAATAAAATGCTTGGGTACCAACAGAACAGGTAATCTCAGTTAAGATAAGTCTTTGCTCTCTAAGACACCATGGTCCTAAGGAAGTCAGGGTCAATGAAAATGAACTCCAGCAGATACATAGACCTGAATATGTGACCAGGAAAATCAGTGGGGGCCCCTGGCCCCCTGCATTCAGGAAGCTCCTCAATGGCAGGCATCCAGTCCTTCCATGTTAGGCAGCTATAGCTTCCCCCTCCCGTTCAAGCCCCCTCCCTCCCTCCCTCCTCTGCTTTCGGACCTCCTTGCCAGTACCCCACTTGTACCCCAATTCCCGTGCAGGATACAGAAAAGTTCTGGGCAGAAACAGAAGCAATAACAGGCTTGAGAAAGACCCTGATTCCTTTTCCCCTGTTCCCCTGCTCTATTTATTGATATGGTGACCTCTTTATCCCAGAGGTCACTGCACTAACCCTACTACCAGAGGTCACTACTAACCATAGGTTGAGGACAGCACAGATATGGGCTCTGGCACTTGAGTCTTCCTTGGGCCCCAGCCCAGACTCAACACAGAGAACCCAAAATGTTTTCGGGCCTCTAAGGCATTTTTTTTGGGGGGGAGAAGGACCTGGCAATCCACTCCCAAGGCAATCCCACAACAGTCAGCCATTGAAAACCCTATGAGGGTCGCTATGAGTCAGATACCGGCTCGATGGCACCTAACAACAACAACAACACGGCATTTTTGCAGGTGCATTTGAGATTCATATTCTCTGCAAGGGCTGGGATTTAGCTCAGTGGGTAGAGCACTGCGCTGCAGTCTCTGAGGATCCAAGTTCAATTCCCAGCACCGCAAAAATGGGAGAAGGGCCTGGCAATCCACTCCCAAGGCAATCCCGAAGCACTCAGCCATTGAAAACCCTGCGAGGGTCGCTATGAGTTGGATTCCGACTCGACGGCACCTAACAACAACAACAACATTCTCTGCAATTGGATTAGTGGACGCCAGCACACATTCCACCCAACTGGAGGCAAGAAGCATGTTCCACAAAAGGATACTTTGTGCTGTAATTAATAAAAAGTGAGAGCCTCCAGAATCCAGCCTCACCAGAACTCTGCTGTGGTCCTCTGTGCTCACGGGAAGCTTTTCATGATTATGCACGGTCATCCACCACAATCACTGAAGTCAGGGAGCAGGGTGTTACACTCAGCCCCATTTTCTTCCTATCTAAGCACCTCTGGCTCCTGCGTGCAACCCAGCCACCCCACTCACCAGTGTTTAGTTCCCTGTTGTTGTTGTTGTTGTTGTTGTTGTTGTTGTTAGGTGCCGTCGAGTCGGTATCCGACTCATAGCGACCCTCATAGGGTTTTCAATGGCTGACTGTTTCGGGATTCCCTTGGGAGTGGATTGCCAGGTCCTTCTCCCATTTTTGAGGTGCTGGGAATTGAACTCGGGACCTCGGAGACTACAGTGCAACCAGTCTTTGGTTCCCTAGTCCATGCAAATTCTAAGCTCGTTCTTGCAACTTAAGGTCCTGGCAGTGCCTAGAGAGACAAGATGGATGAGCTCCTCACTTGCTGGTGCCTCCCTGCAGGAATGTGACCCTCCCACCTCAGCACCATCCTCGTGAGGAGCATTGGGTTCTGGGTGCCCAGAAGGGCAGAAGCCAATTTCCAAAGCTCTCTCCGGGAGCTGAGTACTTCACAGTTTTCAAAGCACTTATGTCACTTGATCTCATTTTCTCCTCACAACAACTCCGAGGGATTCTCACCAAGCCTACGTAAGCAAGGAGAGAACTATATTTGCATTGTAATTATCATGGTGCCCGAAACGGGAGTCCTCTTCGGGGAGGGAGACGGCTATCGCCACATTTAGCCAGCTCAGTTTTCTTTGTCAAGCCAGACCACTGTGTTGGCTGTGAATTGCTAAAAGCCACTCTAAACTGCAGCACAGACACACATAGTAAGCTGATTTGGATGGGAGGCACGGTCCCCACCCACTGTGTGCCCAAGACTGCAGAGGAGGACAGGGTGAGTGGCCGGACATTGACGTCATCTTACCGTTTTCGCCCGATGTCTTATCTTTTCCATTGGTTGCCCCAGCTCCTTGTCGCTAAAAACATACAAAAAAAAAGAAAAAGAAAAAGAAAACAAATTATTGGATACACTCAGGATTATTTCCGCCTCATTTACTGATCCAAATATCTCTAGCATTATATGGAGTTCTGGTAGCTTTGGCTCAGATGGTTGGAGCGTGGTGGTCTTGAGACCAGGAAAGTTATCAGATCTGCAGGTTGCCTCCTTCTTCCACGCCCAGGGCTCACGGAGAGCAGCTCACCAGTTACAACAGAAGCCACACAGGGGACTGTTGTTGACTGACTGTAACCTCTTAGAAAACAGGAGGGAAACAGGCAAGGCTCAGTGCCAACAGCAAGGAGGTCAGAATGGCACCTCAGTCAAGGGCGGATGTTGCGCTGCTATAATCCTATACCGTACCCTGTGCACAAGGTCTTCTTTTCAAAGGGAGTTTATTCAGCTCTCTTAAACAGCTCTTACTCCGATCATCAGAGTTTCTCCCATCACTGAGCTATTTTTTCTGTTGTTGTTTATGCCTAGCCTGTGCTTTTTTATTTATTTTTATTTATTTATTTATTTTTTGCGGTTCTGGGGGTTGAACCCAGAGCCTCGTGCTTGCATGCTCTGTAAGTGCTGGACCCCTGAGCTGCACCCCCAGCTCATTTTTTTTACTTTTTGAGATAGGGTCTCGCTAAGTTTCGCAGAATGCCTCTGGTCTTGAACTTGCGATCCTCCTGCCTCCGCCTCCCGAGCCACTGGGATTACAGATGTGCGCCACCGCACCTGGCTAGCCTGTGCATTTTCAGGTTACAGCACTGGCGGGAATGATGATGAATTTTAAGGTTAGATTTGAAACTTTGGGTAGGATTCTCTGAGTGTGAGGTCTGGGAAACTGGGAAACGCCATGCTAACACAGAGCATGCTTCCTCAAAGCTGAACATGGCCTTCATAACAAGTCTTACCCATGGAGGGAGATCCATTTTTCCAAGCCAATTTTTGGGCCAAGATCAGAAAATACATAGGAACTTAAAAAAAAAAAAAAAAAAGAAGCAATTGATGTGAGCAGTAAATGGGCAATTGAACTGTACACACACTTTTCAAATGAAGAAGTACAAATGGCCGATGAATTCAGGAAAAAATGTTCAACATCTTTGGCCATTGGGGAAAAGAAAATAAAAATTACACTGAGATTCCATCTCCCCCGGGTCATAATGGCTGATATCAAGAAAAAAAGGACGACAAATGTTGGTGAGAATTTGGGGGAAAGGAATCCTTACACAGTGCTGCCGAGAATGTGAATTAATCCAACCACTATATAAATCAGGCCTGCAGCCGTATCCCTGTGGCATCCGATCCTGTCAGATCTCGGAAGCTAAGCAGGGTCGGGCCTGGTTAGTACCTGGATGGGATACCTCCAGGAACACCAGGTGCTGTAGGCTTGGGAGAAGGACCTGGCAACCCCCTCCCAAAAATCAATCTGCCATTGAAAACCCTATGAACAGCAGAGAAGCACTGACAATAGTGTTTCCCCTGTTGTATAGAGGGTCGCTATGAGTCGGACACCGACTCGACGGCACCTAACAACAATGTAAATCAGTATGGAGATGCCTCAAAAATTAAAAATAGAACTTCCCGATGAGTCAGCCATACCAGTTCTGGGTACACCCCCTGGAGAATCAAAGTCAGCACCCCCCAGAGACATCTGCACACGCCTGTTTATCACTGCACTATCACAATAGCCAAGTTACAAATCAGTCTCAGTGCCCTTCAGGGAATGAATGGATGAAGACATGTGGTGTGCATCCATAACGGAGCTTTACTCTGCTGTAAAGAGGAAGGAAATTGTGCCATTTTCAGAGAAATGGGTGGAACTGGAGATCATCACGTTAGATGAAATAAGCCAGGCTCAGAAAGACAAATATCACATGTCTTCACTCACATGTGACATCTGGGGGTGAAAAGAGACAGGACAGTCAAAGGGGACTATGGACTATGAGGGACAGGGAAAGGGCCAGGGGAAGAGAGGATGAAAAGAGTAACAGAAGGGCAAATGTGATCGAAATATGACGTATTCACGTATGGAAATGTCATAATAAAACCCCTTACTTTGTATACTTAACATGTTGTTAGGAGCCATCATACACTCATAATAATAATAATAAAAAGAAATACACTTTGAGTTGAGAAGAACTGGAGCAATCACAGTCTCTAAGTCTCAGGAGAGGAAATGAGGCAGGTAAGGAACACAGTTCATCCAAGATCATGGAGCGAGTGAGTGGCAGGAACCTGGGTTCCTTCCCAGAGATCATGTTCTGCAGGAACCGCCATTGTGACCTAACTGTGGAAAAGGACATCCAGGCACCAAACAAGGAGAAACCACTACAGGTGACCCTCACCCCCTAAGGTATAATCATGCCCTCAAATTTTAGATCTGGATTCAAGACTTCAGCCTAAAAGCCATCTCACCAAAACAAAAAACAAAAACAAACAAGCAAACAAAAACCAGGAATCTATTCTCTTTTGTGTTCCACGTTGTCGCGATACATTTCCAGATCACTAGTCAACCATGACTTGTGGTACCGAATGGTCTGGGAAAACCCTGCTTGCAGGTTCTGAAGGAAGGAAGTAAACAGGTAGAGAATGAAGATGTGTGCCTACAGAGGCAGCATCCTGAGCGCACATCCTCCATGTGCAGATGACAACCTGAGAAAACAACGCCCCCCACCCCGTGTCTCCCCAGAGCCCTCACTCCATACCCTGGTCAGTAGGAGAGCAAAGGCCCATGGGTCAGGGTTTCTCTGCCGCAGTCTGCGAGGCAGGCACCTCTCTGTGCTGGGAATGGAGAAGAGAGGTGACAAGCTGGCAAGGCTTCATATTTAATTTGGGACACTTTTGTGTTCACACAGAAGTAGTGTTGTACCCAGCGGCTCGACCCCCCAAAAAATACTCCAAGACACAAACGGATCAGGAGCAGAAAAGCTTATTTAGACTGGCCAGCTGGCTACTTTCAGTCCCGGGAGTGGACTTTCAGAAAGCAGCAGCCAACTCACATTGGTTAGGGGCTTTATAGGGTAGGGGCAGAGAAGCAAGGCTACAGAAGCGAGAGTTCTTTAGCGGTTAAGGGGAGGGGGGTACAGAGTGGTTTTTTGTTTTTTGATTTTTTTTATTATTATTATTCTCAGAAGTCAGCCTTACTCACAGGAATTCCAGTCATCATCTCTCTGGCTAGTTTATCATGTATGACCTTCTCTGTGACATAGTTTCCCTTATCAAAGGACCTTGAGGTCTGGCTGGGGCTGGTCTGCAAAGCGCCAGTGGGATCATGACAAGCCATTTTCCTGTAAACTTTTTGTTTCCACAGTAGGAGACCACAGTCCTCAGCCACCATCAGCTGTCCCTGCCTGGCCTCCCTCCATTGCCTAAGGAAACCTACAGTACACATCATCTTGCCTTAAACCAGATAATGCATTTCTTGC
>VMDO01014687.1:19883-53842 GCA_007922755.1 Pedetes capensis | reverse complement strand
CCCCCCCTTTTAATGTGATCTGACCTTTGAATTGGATTTTTCCTTCTTGTAATTTTGAGTCAGCTCTCTCATATGAGTGAGAACATGTGTTGTTTCTCTTTCTGAGCTTGTGTTCGTTCACTTAAAATAATTTTCTCTAATTCCATCCATTTTGCTGCAAATGACCCTATTTCATTTTTCTTGATTGCTGAATAATATTCCATTGTGTATATATACCATAGTTTTTCTATCCATTCTTCTGTTGAAGGGCACTTTGGTTGATTCCATATCTTTGCTATTGTGAAAAGCGCTGCATTGAACATGGAGATGCAGGTGTCTCTATGGTATGATGACTCATCTCCGTTTGGGTAAATTCCCAATAGTGTTATAGCTGGGTCATATGGTAGTTCTATTTTTAGTTTTTTGAAGTACCTCCATATTGGTTTCCATAGTGGTTGCACCAATTTACAGCTCCACCAGCAATGTAAAAGTGTTCCCTTTTCCCCGCAGCCTCGCCAGCATTTGTTGTTGTTTGTTTTATTGATCTCAGGCCAAGATCTTGATATGAAGTTGTACTAAAATAGTTTTCTCTGTGAATGTTACAGGTACTTGTGTGCATATTCATGTGCATATGTCTATGGTGCATGTCTGTGCATCCACTGTGGACATGTACCATGAATGACCTTTTGACCTGAGTTCTGTGAGAAACAACATATCCTTATTTTCCTTCATCCCATGTTGGAAAAAAGCATGGATGACCCTGTGAGGTAAAAAAAAGCCTTATAGTTTTGAAAAGTTTTTTTCCCCCATCTTTAAACTTGGCAATCTCACTAAGCTATCAAGAGAAAATGTAGAATTAAAATATATAACAGGTGGGAGTGTGTTTTTTAAAGTTACTCTTAAGGTTTCTATGGTATTGTCTCATGTGTGGAATATTTCTGAGGCCATCTCAGAATTTTAAACTCTGGGAGATGAACACAAGGATGCTTTTGAGCCAAAGGCCTGGCCATGCTGCTGCTTCTCCGGGGATGCAGGCCCAGGCTGAACAGTCAGGAACCAGACTCAGAAACTCAATGTTTGCCAGGTGGGCCCAGCTGATGTAAAATGCTGAACCTGGTGGTTTGCAAGCCTATTTATTTACTTACTATATATTTATTTATTTAAGATGTTATACATGTCAAAGCCTCCCGGGATATTGTTGATCTTGTTAGTGGATTTGCCTCAACCCTTCTGACCCCTAGCAGTGTTTGAGAACCTCCAACAGGGCTAAGGTTACAGACAGCACCACGATTTCTATAGCATGCCAGACAAGCTGCCAGAGGTGTCCAGGCCAGGGTGTGTGCTGACATAGGAAGGAACAATCTTGGATGACCTTGAAAGGCTCTTGAGAGGTCTTACTGACAGTGGTGTTGGTGCCAGGACTGTCTGAGGACTGCCTGACCATGTGCCTTGTTTGGGCCCCACAAAGAATATGAGGGAAGCAGAGTTTTGGCTGGGCTATGTTCTACTCCAGTAGGGCCCTTTTTCCATCTCTTGTGTATTTCCACTTTTTCATCTGTTCTGTAGCCAGAAGCACCATCCACGTGGGTAGAGAGCTGAGGAGCTGAGGAGGGCTGGGCCATGGAAGTAGTGAGCATGGGCCCTTGGTGAGGGAGGCAGGTGCAAGGTACATAGCTGGCTTCAACCCAGCACTGTCTGACAGTCCCTCAGAATACACCCAGAGCAGAGGGGACGGTAAGGTATACACACACAGATGGCAGCACATGCAGATTTGGCCCTTCCTGTGAATGCTCTCTGTTGTTTCTTGTGCCAGGTTCTACCCCAGCGCTTCTGGTTACTGGTGGAAAAGCCAAGCCATTGTGGACAGGTGAGCCCTGTGCATATGTCTAAGGAGCCAGGCTATCCTGGCTACTTCTGCTGAAGATATGTCCCTCTATCATGTAGTCTTTCTTTTTAGGTTACTCTGTCCTCTGGATGATGACTTCTTGAGGAAGAGGCCATAGTGGACATTTGTCACCTCGCACAGCCCAGCCCCAGCCTCAGCCTCATGATGGTCTATGGTGGACGTTCAAATTCATGAGTCTTTAACATAAAGCATCTGTGGGGAAGATGGGGGGTGTGATGATTAGTGCTCAGGGCTACTCTTGTTTCAGATGAAGGAACCAAAGCCTAGAAAGGGCCAGGGTCTTGCCTAAGTCTCCAGGGTTAGCCAGGGCAGAGGTAGTTCTGAAGCTCAGGCTAGGGGCCTCTCTTCTGGGGAGGGGGTCCCATTTGCTTACCCACAGGAGTGTGGGCGTGCCTGGGGTGGGGGAGATGCCTGCAGACAGGACTTTGGGGTCCATGGTGCATCAGGTGAACGTTGTCTTCCAGCCTTCTGGGTGCTAAGTGAGGCCCTCAGGTGGGTTTTTTCAAGGAGGATTCAAACACAAAAGGATGTTCTCTGAAGTAGTTAGGGTTGGAAGGTCATTTGTTTTGTTGTGTTACCTTCTTTGTAACATAAAAAAATTCCGTAGAGTTTTAGTTTTCACCAGCACTGTGAAGAGCTCTGGGTGAGATGAGTTCCCCCCTGGTTCCATGTGACCCTTCAGTTCAAGGATACCATGTTGAGGGTCAGGGCTGGTGAGTGGCTGGCCAGGTCACTGCCTGGCCAGTGACCAATAAGACCCAAATCAGGCTCCTGATGCCAGCTCTGGCTCTTTGATGGACCATGGTGCCCTGGGAGGCTGTGGATCCATTTCAGCTAGCCTGCCATCACCCCAGCATCTTGTAGCTGCCTTATACATTGCCGTCAGCATCAGCCTAGTGAGGTGCAGGAAAAGCAGTTTGTTATTTTACAGTTATAGCTCTTTTTTAAACACTGTATTATAAAAAGCACTTTAAAATAATTTTGCTTGTGCACCAAGCCCTTCTGGGATGTTGGGCCTAAAGACTATTTTTTTCCTCTCATGTAATCATTTAATAAAAGCTTGTTTAGGGCCCCTTTGAGGGTGTAGCCCTGTGCTCTAATATTAGGTAGAGATGACTTAGTAGGGGAGACATAGATTTACAGAATATTAAGAGTTCTTTCCTCTCTATAGCTGTAGAGAGGGCTGGGTCACAAAGATCAGAGAGTGTATATTCCCACCTGGAAGTGAGGGAGATTTCACAGAGAAATTATCTTGTCAATTAAATTGGTCATGAAGCATGAGGAGGAAAGGTCCAGCAGACAAGAATAGGCAGAGCCTTCCAGGTGGAGAGGATAGCCTGAGCAAAGGCTTGGCAAGTACTCCTTGGCAATCCTGTAAGAAACAGCCTGTAAGCATTGCGGTTGTCTATAGAAAGCAACACTTAGGGAGCTGGTAAAGGTAGATGGGCTGGAAATTCCATCCTGGCTGACCACTTTGTGCTGCATCCTGTTTGTTCTGAGGGCCCTGGATGTGGCTTCAGTCAGGAAGTCAACCCTGCAGTTTACAAATTAGAGAGCCCTCTAAAACCCTATGCATTGAATTTCAAGTCCTCTTTTTTCAGCTATTTAAACTCAACTCTTGGTCAGGCAGGATGATAGATGAGGTAGAAGAGGAAGGATTGGCCTGGGCAACACGAAAGGAGTCAGGATATAGTGCAAAATATATTTAATCTGGTTAAAATTTTATGTGAAATTTAGTAGCACATTTTTACTGATCAGTTTTTCTACTTTAGGTGTTAGTAAACCACAAGTGGTCCTAGTAGCCTATCGGTTGTGGTGTCCTGGGACAAAGAACAGTTTTTCCCCACAAATGTACTGTCTTCTCATTTGTTTACCACAGCTAATCCACACTGGTAATCCAGATTTGATGGCAGAATCTTCCTGAAAATGAACTCCAAATAGCTTTAATGGTAACAAGTCTTTGTAATGAGATTTTTGCCCACATTTTTCTTTTTTAGTAAAATGAGTCAGACTTGCCACCTAAAAAATTTCTTAATTCCAAAACTCTGTAAAGAATTAGAATGGGTACATGGGATAATGAAGAATCATACTGTAGAAACTTTCTAAATTTTGATTTTCAGTAGTTTCTTGAATTTTAATTTTGCTTATTTGGTGTTAGCTGACTCCCAACTTTGGGTCAAGTATTGCCAGGACAGAGAAAAGAGGGAATACAGGAAGAGACCAGGGCAAAATACAGCCTTTAGTGTCCACCAGTGATCTACGTCCTCCAACTGGCCCCAGCTCCTGCCTCTCACCGTCTCCTAGTAATGCCATTGTATTATGAATATATCAAGGCATTAATCCATTGATTATGTCATAGACCTCAAGATCTAATTGTTTCCGGAAATGTGGCAGGTACATTTACAGGGAATAAATTGTCTAGTTCTTGCAGCTTCCCTATGAGGTAGATCCTTCCAGATGCCCATTTCAGAGAAGGGAAGGCTGAGGAGCAAAGGCTAAAAGTTACTCCTGGCTAGGTATAACCTGGAGAGGCAGAGCCTAGATTGGAACACAGGAAGCCTGGCTACAGACTCTGTGTTCCTAATGCTAAGGCAGGGGATGCCTGAAGCCCTGTGGGAGAAGAGTCTCATGGTCAGAAGTGGAGAGGATGGCATGAGTCAGGAGGACTACAAGCAGCCATATTAGTTCCTGGGGGCCTTGGGGTTCTGGTCCTCACAATAGAATTGGAGTGGGAGTTGGATTACATGCCATCTGCAGTTGCTGCAGCCCCTAAAGTCTGTTATTGTGGAATCTCAATCTCTAAACCCTAGGTCTGTTTAGAGGCCAGTTTAGGAGCTGACTTTGATCTCCCTAAAATAAGAGATGCTATTTTGAATGCTTCTGTCTGTCAGAGAGATGTGTGTTTAAAGCTAAAATAGAGCGTACTTTTTAATTTGCGGGTGTTTCCTTTCTCTGTCTGGCCACATGATGTTTAAACCTGTCTCCTTCCCACCAGGACAGCCTTAGGCAGGCCCTAGCACACACATTGCACTTGGTGAAGGCCTCTGTGGGGAGAGGCAGCCACAGAGAGAAAAGGACTCCTGCTCACTGGAGGCCCGAAACTCCTCCACATCTAGGGAGCCTGGACGGCTTGTCTGCTCATTTGAGGATCAGGCCACTTGTCTGGGAACTTGGAGAAGTCAATGGCACAAGAGGCTAAGCCAGCCTCACAGCCTAGCAAAGTGGTTCTTCTGCAGCTAACATCCAGACAGAGGGGCAGACCTCACCTGTTTCTGGGTTGACAGAGGTACCTATGGGCAGGTGTCAAGACTCCTCTTCCTGTGCTTGTTGTTAGGTGCCGAGTCGTGTCCAACTCCTAGTGACCCTTATAGGGTTTTCAATGGCTGATTGTTTCAGGATTGCCTCGGGAGTGGATTGCCACGTCCTTTGCCCATTTTGCAGTGCTAGATGTTGAACTTCGGACCTCAGAGACTGCAGAGAGGCGCTCTACCAACTGAGCTAAATCCCAGCCCCTTCCTGTGCTTACTTTGCAACAAACCATGGTGATCTCTTGGTCCTTTTGATGTTACCGTTGTGGGTGAGAAGAGGGTACTGGCCTCGTTATGGGAGGATAAGGGGTGAGCTAGGTAAGGATAGAAGACTGAGAAGGACGGCTGACGGTGCAGCTGTCTGTCCTGTTCTGTTCCGGCTTACTCTGTAATCAGTTTTGTTATCATGGAACGTTACTGTCTTCAACACCTGTGATTTTCTGTTGCTTGGCTGTTTTCCTTTTGATAGAAAAGAGAGAGGCCCAGGATTTTGTAGATTGTTAAAACTTAATTGGAAACAATTGTGTAAATTTTTAGGCATTTTTCTAAGATGTCAGGCTACAGACAGCTTCTCTCACTTCAGTGCTTAACAGTCACCAGGTGACTTACTCAATACAGATTTCAGGGCTGAACCCCAGGGAGTTCTCCATCTTCCAAGTCTAACCTCTAAAGGGGGATAAATAGAAATATTTTAGTAAGAAGATTAGATTATAGAATCAATTGACTGTCCTAAATCTTCAACTGGACAAAAGAAAGAAGTCTTTGTAAATCAGAAGAAGTCTGGGGTCCCCCAAATGTAAGCAGTCTGGAGACTGAAATGAATCCCTAAGGCCTTCCCTGAGGCTCTTCCAGGTGGAGTGTCTCTGACAGGCTTCTGGTCGATGTTGGCACCGCCCGTCCTGGGCCACACTTCTGGGTGCCCTAGAGTTGTCATTCATGAGCTGCTCCTCACTCAAGATATTAGCTTATTTTTATCATCTTCCAAAAACTGGACTACTTCTTTTAGTGCTCGTTGATTCTAGAGCATGGGAAAGGGTCCTGTCCCCACAGGGTGGGCAGCAGTGTGATAGGGGGAGTCTGCCATAGGGCTGGTGCTCCTGTGTGGGGCTCCTGAGATGTCTCATCGCCACTTCACTTTGATGAGTTGAACAAGGTCTTAAAATTCAGGAGGTGCCTGCTTTTTCATGTCAGTCACACGCCAGCTGTAGTGATGGAGGCGTCAGAGTTAAGCGTATAGTTTGGTCGGTGGCATCTGTGAGTGGGGATCACTGGTTCTAGCCAGCTTGTTCCAGCTATGGGAACAAGAGTTGCAACTCTGCTGTGTATGAGTCCACAATGGGGGCTGCATCAGGGTCCTCTCACAGGTGCTCGGGCACAGAACCCACTTGCAGTGTAGAGCCTACAGGGTTTGTGACACAGAGGCAGCCAAGTGGCAAGAAAACACAGTGTGTGTTGGGGGTGGGGCAGTTGATTGTCCTTGTCTGACATGTTGCAGCTTCTCTGAAACAAATAACAGTTGCAAATGGTATTTGGGATACCAGGGATAGTGACAAATATGTTCCCCTCCTGGAGAGGGCAGTCACTTACAAGGAAAACTGAACCCGGTCATCTTCTTGGTTCCTGATTGGTTACCTTGGAGTGAGCAGGTTCTTATGTGATAATTTCTGGAGCCCTTTGTGCCTGACCTGAGCTGCCCCCCCCCATCCCACCCCGCACCTCTGCCAGGGTATAATGAGTCAGCTCTCCCTTGGGCTCTATCAGTATTTAAAACTGTCCCTTAGACTCTTGGTATGTGATTTCCTCCAAAACCTGTTCTGGGATGCTATCTTCCCAGAACTGGACAGCCCAGTGGGGCAGGGAGCTGCCTCCAGGGATGCTGCCCAAGGTCACTTTCTTTTGCCTGGAGGTATGAGGCATCCTCATTGGGCTGCTGTCCCTGGCTACTGCCCCTTCTCTTACTCCCTGGCAGTGTCTGAGGCTGCGCCTGCCCTGGGGGCTTCCCTCAACCTCTACTGAGACCTAAAGACTTTTGTCCTGTTTCCCTAGGCATCTAGTGGAGCCTCTGGGAGGGTCCTGGTCCTCTGTCTTTGGCAGGTGGGGAGTCACCCAAGAGGTTAGTTCACTGAGCATTCAACAGGTGCTGGGTCTTGTGCCAGGGGTGTGTCAAGGATCAGTTTATTAATCCACAGCTACCTGATGAGGTAGTTATTACTCATTTCTGTTTTTCAGAGGAAGGAAAGTACACTCAGACTTGCCCAGATTTTTATTTGGTGCCTTGTCATGTGTTCGTGGCACAGGATAATGCCTTTTGCTATAGAAAGGACCATTGTGGTAGTTTTATCTTGCTAGGAACATTTTTCCTGTACTATCAGTTTTAGAGACCTGAGGCTGAGCCTACGTGTGCCCTCCTTTGGGTCTATACCCTCATCTGCAGTCCCAAGCATTGGTGGGCCCTCTGCATGAAGGACCAAACAACAACGTGGCCAGCCAGCTCCTGTGCATCTGTATACTTTGTCCCTCTTTCCCAGGCAAAATGTTCCCCATCTCCAAGCCTCTGGCCCTCCAGGGCACCAAATCTTCAACCACATTGCCTTGTTGCCAGCTGCTCCCTCTGGCTTTTTGTGTCTCTCCTCACCAGACTCCACCATAGTGGCCTGGGGAGGGTGTGCAGCCGAGGGGGGGGGGACCCCGGCACACCACAGACCTGCCAACCCCAGGAAGGAGTTGTGGGCCTACCAGTACCCCATCCTCACATGCTGGTCAGGCTGCTGCTACATGGGGAAGTCTACCAGCCACCAAGCAGCAGCCCATTACCAATGTGCAGGTGAAGAAACCGAGGCCCAGAGAGTAAAGTGCTTGAAGACTGACCTTGAGTTGCACAGGTGAGCTGCAAGTTTGCCTCCTAGTTATCTCCAGCCTCTTTGGGCGTGGTATGCTGACAAAACAGAATTTAATCCGAGCACATGTGGAACTTTCTGGCATCTGGTACCTCTATCTCAGACTGAGGGTGTCACTGAGTGCTCCTCATGATAAGTCCTTGCCCCACAGAAAGGCCAGAAAATGAACAAGAGCATGAGAGGCAACCCCCTGGGCCGGTGTGACCTCTGAGTGGTATGAAGTCATCTTCCCCTGAAAATGCTCTGGAAGGGACAAATCTGTGTGCCTTCCCCAAAGCCTCAAAGCATTTGCTCTACCAGTGCTGACTGGGTCACTTGCCACGTATGAAGTGTACCACTTTTGGCAGCTAGAACTCTGCTTCATTCCTGGTTATTTATTCTGATCCCCAGTTTGTTGATCCCCAGTAACCCCTGGATAATCCCACAGCCTCTCAAGGGTGATGGTTCCTTTAGGGAGCTGCATTCAACTTACAATTGACACAGGTTTTACTTATCTAAAGTAGTATTAGGTATAAAGATTCAAAGACATAATACTCCATATAAAATGACCTTACTACCTGTATCTTCACTAACAGATTTGTGGGCTGGGCATGGTAAGGCATGACTTATCCCATCACTTGGGAGGTGGAGACAGGATTGAGAATTTAAGGCCAGCCTGGGCTACATGGTGAGACTGAAAAACAAAACAAAACAAACAAAAGACTACCCAAATAAAAACAACCAGGTTTATTTGGTGGGGATATATTTATTGTAACTCTAGGTGATCCAATGTAAACAAGCAGGCCTGCGCTGGGGAGAAAATTCTATGCATTTGACTGTTTTCCTGTAAATTGTGCATTGTAGAGTCCCAGGAAGACAAGGGAAGCAGCTGCAGCCCCGAAATACGAAGCCCTGCTGGCCTTGATTGTCAGGCAGCCAGTCTTCAGTGTGCTTCCCACTTGCCCCTCTGTCCCCAGCTGGCTCTCCATTCTCTGGGGAAAGCTTTCCTCAGCAGCACTTTTGCTTTTTCCTTCTCCCTTTATTACAAGCTTGCTATATTGAAGTTGGAATATTTGCTATCTAGTCCTGTCCTAATAACTCAACATTGTGTACTTAAAATACTTGAAAAGTTTAAATAGGCAATGTTAAAGGAAGTGGCCTAGCTCTCCCCAGGAGAGCATGTTATGGAGGATCCAGTGAGAAGCAAGTCAGTGCTGATGGTGGGCAAATATGGTATGCACTCAGTAACCTCATGGGGATGTCCTCCAAGCTGAGGTATGCATACCCTCCCCTTTCAAAGAAAGACCTGGTTTCTCATCTAAGCCTTACAAGTTTTGTATCATACTTACATTGCTTTGTGAAAAAAAAAAATTTTAGAGTGAACACTGAAATGGTTTTTGGGTGTACCTTTTGCCTTATACCATAAAAAATGTTTATTAGGCAATACTTTATTTGAAAAATAATAGGAAGAATGATGCTGTGAATGCCCAGTCAGCTTAAGACTTTTTTATTACCAGTACAATTGAAACTGCATATGCTCGCCACCTTCTTTCTGAGATTACCAAAACCCTGAATTTGCTTTTTATTATTTTTTTTTCATTTGAGTCTTAATAATTTTGTGACTTAGTTTTCATAGACTTTGTGCTTGGGAGAGAAAGCCAGCACTACTCATTCATTCTCAGTTTCAGTCTTGTGATGCTTATGGTCAGAAACAGCTGTTTTCGTGAAACTGGGCCATGGCTATACAGCTGCCCTAGGTGGTCAGGTGCAGGTGGGGCTGCCGTGGGCCCATGTCCTGAGGAATCATGCTCCCTCCATGGACCTTCTGCTTGCCGTGCTGTCTTGGCATATGTGGGATGCTGGGGTCATCAGTCTGCATGGCCAGTGGGAGGGACAGGGTGATCTGTCTACCTCTGCTTCCAGATTTGCTTTGTTCAGGCAGATTCTCTGTGCAGACTCGCTGTGGCCCTAAACCTTGTCATTCGTATTATAGGAGCCCTGCTCTAAGGATAACAACCTGAGCAGACCCTGCCCCTTCTCTTTCTGGGCCTGTCCCACTTTCTTGTAGGCTACCCTGCTCCCATGGGCGATTGGACAAGGAGATGCTGTTGTGTGGCTGGCTATCCAAGGTGAAGAACTTGGCTGTGCCTAGCAGACTGGCTGAATTCCTGTTGGTCTGGTGGAGTCTGGGCTGCCCTCCCCTCTCCAGACTTTCTCACAAAGAAGCTCCTGTCCCCTTGCCACTACCTCCCCATCCCTGTGAACAGAAACAGCTGGTTCTTCTAGGAGAACCAAAGAGTGAGGTCCTTGCTGTGTGCGTTCAGAGGTGGGCTTGGAGTCCTTTCCTGTTTGCTGCAGTGATTGTACTGTCTTCTCCACTCTTGTCATTACCCTGTCCCTACAAGTTACCTCAGTCTCCAGAGTGACCTGGGCACCTATTTGAGGTCCTATACCTTCTGAAGCCCTCGTTGGAGGTGCGTCTAGCAGCACCAAGCCCATGGCCTTCAGCTTCCTTTCCCATGCTCATTACTGAAACTGACTCCCTCCCTAGGTTGCCCACCCCAGATCCCAATCTTCTGAACTCCCACTTCCTCTCCTCCTGTGTGGCCTGTTCTTGGCCCCTCTCTTCTCCCTGTGTCAGGTGCTCTGGGGTTTCATTTCCATTGGCCTTGTGGTCAGGGATGGCCAAGCCCCACTCACCATCATTATGAGCCCAAAGTCTGAGGTGTGCCAGTTTTCATGTGAATGGAGGTGGAGGAGGTGTGGACAGGGTGCTGGGAAATTGGGGAAGGGTGAAGTATTTGAGGTCACCTCCAGAAGGAAAGCTACAGAGAGAGGAAGTAGCCCAGGAGGAGGTGGGAGCATAGATGTCCTAAACAAGAGAAGAGTGCCTTTTCTTCCTCATTACTTACTGTATTGTAGTGAAACATGTTCCAGTAGGAAAAAAAGTATGATACACCTACTACTCATGTTAACATTTTAATGTATTTTCTAATCCCCTTTACTTTGTGTGTGCATGCTTCTGTGTGTTTATAGTGATGGTGGTGGTTGTTAGGGGTTGAACTGGGTCTGAGTTGCAGCGACCCTGTGTGCAACAGCATGAAACACTCGCTGACACCATGCTATGCCCAGCACTATGTCAGTGCTTCTCTGTTACTCATTGGGTTTTCAGTGGCTGATTGTTCTAGGAATGGGCTTCAAGGTCCTTCTCCCACTTTTTGCAGGGCTGGGGATTGAACCCAGGGCCTCAGAGAATACAGAGCAGCACTCTACCAACTGAACTAAACCCCAGCCCCATTTATATTGATAGATCTTAGAATTTTACTTCTTCACTCGTCATATTGTTATAAACTCAACTGATTTCCATTTCAAATGTCGACATAGTATTTTACCATACGACTGAGCCATAATTTACTGTCTCCCTGACAGTCTCTAGACTGCTATTAAATCTTTAAATCTGTGGTGTAAAATCCTTTATAGCATCAGTAATGCAGTGAGCACCTTGGTCTGAGATCTGCTCAGGGCAGTAATCTTAGTCTTCTGTTCAGTGGTTTTTCTCTCACTGTGCTGTCCTCCTGCAGCAAACCTAATATACTCCACCACCTGAAACTTCAGCTCCTGCACATCTGCTTTGTGGGATGTTTGGGATCCAAATAAGTCTGATCTCCTCCCACTAAGAGGTCCAGCTTTCATGACTGGTGAGACCATCTCCATCACGCATAGTTGTTGCTTCGCTGGCCTATGGCGCCGTAGAGCCAAGAAATGTTACTTTTTTTTGTAAGATACATTTTAGATTAAAAAAAATTTTAGATATGCTCATCATTTAGCCTAGTTTCAGGATGAAATGTGTTTACGATCTTAAGATTCAGATGAAAAGACAGGGTGCTAAATCTTTTGTCCCCACTAATCCTATTTATGTAAAATATGCAAGTAGAAAGAACTGGTTTTAATTAAGGGGTGCTTCCCTTTATTTTCCAAACTTTCAGTGAAGGAACTATGGTTATAATGTGTCTTTTAAAAGTCTCTGTGTTAAGCTGGGCATGGTGGCACACGCCTGTAATCCTAGTGACTCAGGAGGCAGAGGCAGGAGGATCGCAAGTTCGAGACCAGAGACATCTGCATAATTTAGCAAGACCCTGTCTCAAAAGAAAAGTCCTTAAAAAAGTCTGTACATAAGCAGGACATAGTGGTACATGCCTTTAATACTAGTGACTTGGGAGACAGAGGCAGGAGGATCACTGGTTTGAGGCCATAGGTAGTCCGCATAATTTAGTGAGACCCTGTGAAAATGGATAGGGTGCAGCTCAGTGGTAGAGTCATTGCCAAAGTTTGCATGATGCCCTGGGTTCAGCCCCCTAGTACTGCCAAAACAAACAAATAAACCAAACACCACCACCAAAAAAGTCTGTGCTTAGCCAGGTGCAGTGGTACACACGTGCAATTCCAGCGACTTGGAAGACTCAGGAGGATTGTAAGTTTAATGCCAGAGGCAACCTGCATAATTTAGTGAGCACTGTCTCAAGATAATAGAAAAGGGGCTGGGAGGGTGCAGCTTAGTGGTAGAGTGCTTGCAAAGTATGTGGGAGGCGCTACATTCAGGCTGCATCCCATATTCCATACCACCAAAAAAATAAAAACAAAAAAATTCTGTGCTTACTGTCTTTTGTTAACTATATATCCGAGTTTCCTGAAAGTCCTGAAGTTTGGCTGGAGCGTGTTTGACTATACCTCTGACACCTAGGGCCAGCTCTTGCTTAGAGACCATTACTGACATGCTTCTGGGAGCTCAGTTGTGGTCTGCTTTATTTTGTTGAGTTTTATGATTTGAAAGTATTTTGATTTTTAAGTGAGACTTAACTGGGGACTTTATTTCATTCTCCTTTGGGTGGCTAACCCAGAGTTTTATTGTTACAATACTTTTCCTGAGGTAGGTCTGTTGTTGAGAAAATAGAAACCTATTGGGAACACCTTGTCTAAAGTATTGAAACATGTTATTTGCTATAATCACCTAAGTTAAACATTTCTTTTTCGTAAATATTATTTTAAGGTTTTTTTTTTTTTTTTTGTGTGTGTGTGTGTGTGTGTGTGTGTGTGTGTGTGTGTGTGTGTGTGTGTGTGATTGAACCCAGGACCTTGCACATACTTTGCAAGTGCCCTGCCACTGAGTTGTACCCCTAGGTCCCTTCCTTTTTTGTTTTTTTAATCAAAACAGGGTCTCATTAGGTTATGCATGCTGCCTCCAGCCTCAAACCTGCTATACTCCTGCCTCTGCTTCCCAAGTCACTGGGATTATAAGGGTGCTCCACCACAGCTGGCATTATTAAAGTTTTATTGAAAGGGTCCCATCCGTGGAATCTCTGCACTCAGGAGGCTGAGGCATGAGGATCTTGAGCTCCAGGCCAGCCTGAGCTACATGGCAAGACTTTGCCTCAAAACAAACAAAAAAAAGTGAAACACAAAGCCAAGTGCCACAGTACACACTTGTAACCCCAGTGATTTGGCAGGTAGGGGCAGGAGGTATCAGGTTCAAGGCTCGAGGCAGCCTGTGCAATTTAGCAAGACCCTGTCTTAAATTTTTTATTGGTAGTTTTAAATGCACAGCTTAATGGATCTCCTTATGACATTTCCATACATGCGTTTCATTGTACACTGCTCATGTTCACTTCCTCCTTACCCTCTCATGACCCTCCTCATCCCTCCGGTCTCTGCCAGTGGCCCCACTTCTACTTGCATGCCTTTGTTGTGAGTATATCTATCTATATATGAACATTCTGATTTTGCCATGAGGACAGCATATGTGATATTTCCTTTCTTTTCTCCCACTGTCCATTCTTCTTGCCCCTTCCCTCTTTTCTTTAGTCTGTTATCTTTCTGTACATAGGCTCTTTCTACTTTCATGACTTATATGTTTTAATAATGAATATATACTGAAGTCTAACATCCACATATGGAAGAAAACATGTCATGTTTATCTTTCTGGGTCTGGCTTATTTTGCTTAAAGTGATGATCTCTAGTTCCACCCATTTTCCAGCAAATGCCATAGTTTTGTCTGTCTTTATGGCTGAGTAAAACTCCATACCATATGTGTGTGTGTGTGTGTGTGTGTGTGTGTGTGTGTGTGTATGTACACACATATATATATCACAATTTCCTTATTCACTCATCTGTTGATAGACACCTAGGTTGATTGCATATCTTGGCTATTGTGAATAATGCTGCTATAAACATAGATGAGCAGGTATCTCTGTGGTATATTGACTTAAATTTCTTTAGATATATACCCAGGAGTGGTATAGCCAGATTATATGGTAGTTTTGTCTTTAGTTTTTGAGGAATCTCCATACTGATTTCTCAAGTAGCTGCACAAGTCTGCATTCCTACCAGCAGTGTATAAATATTCCTTTCTCCCACATCCTTGCCAGCATTTGTTGTTGTTTGTTTTGTTGGTGGTAGCCATTCTGACTGGGGTGAGATGCTATCTCAGTGTAGTTTTGATTTGCATTTTCCTGATGGCTAAGGATGTTGAACATTTTTTCATGTGATTGTTGGCCATTTGTATTTATTCTTTTGAGAAGTCTCTGTTCAGTTCTTTTGCCTATTTTTGGATTGGACACTTTGCATTTTTGGTGTTTAATTTTTTGAACTCTTTGTATATTTTAGATATTAATTGCCTATATAATGTATAGCTGGCAAAGATTTTCCCATTCTACAGGATGTCTCTTTACTCTGTTAATTGTGTCCTTTGCTGTCTAAAAGCTTTTTTTTCCAACCTTTATGCAATCCCATTTGTCAAGTGCCCTGCCACTGAGTTGTACCCCTAGGTCCCTTCCTTTTTTGTGCTCTTGGGGTCCTTTACAGAAAGTCCTTACCTATGCCTATCTCTTGAAGTGTTTTTCCTATTTTCCTCTAGTAGTTTGACCATTTCAGCTTTTACATTAAGGTCTTTGATCCATTTTGAACTGATTCTTTTAAAAAGTGAGAAGGATCTAGTTTCAGTCTTCTACATGAAGATACCCAGTTCTCCCAGCACCATTTGTTAAAGAGGGTATCTTTTCTCCAACTTATATTTTTGCACCTTTGCCAAATATCAGGTGGCTGTAGCTTCATGGATTATTTTTTAATCTTCTATTCTGTTCCATTGGTGCATATGTCTGTTTTTGTGCCAGTACTGTGCTATTTTTGTTACTATGGCCTTGTAGTATAATTTGAAATTAGGAATTGTGATATCCCCTGCATTGTTCTTTCTATTCATGATTGCTTTAGCAATGATATTTAGGATTATTTTCTCTACTTTTGTGATGAATGTCATTGGAATTTTGATGAAGATTGCGTTAAATCTGTAGATTGCTTTCAGTAATATAGCCATTTTCACAATATTAATTCTTCCAGTCCATGAGCATGGAAGATCTTTCCATATTCTGGTGTTTTCTTCTCTTTCCTTAGTGTTTTATAGTTTTCATTGTACAGGTCTTTTTCTTCCTTGGTTAGATTTATTCCCAAGTATTTCATTTGTTTTGAAGCTATTGTGAATGGGATTATTTTCCTGATTTCTTTCTCTTTTTTTCCTCAAGTTTTTTTTCTCCCTTTATTAGCAAATGATAATGGGGTACAGAGTAATATAGCATTGGCTTTTTCCATTATGCATCCTTTACATCACTTCTGGAACACTTTTATCAACTCACAAGGCTTATAGACCCTTATTGTTAATATGTAGTAAAACTCAAATGCTTATGTGGGTTATATTCCCCTATTTTTCCAATGTACTCCTGAAGTTATGCTGTTTACATTTGAGATCGTCCTCTTCCCCTTCATCCCTTCACTTTGACCCTTTTTCCCATCCCACCTTCCCCAATCTTTGCTTCCCTCTACTAGTTCCCACCTTCCTTTCTACTCTTTATATTGTCCCTTCTTTGCTAAATTTAATTGTGCATTTTTAATTTATCCATTTATGTATAGGATTTTTTCTTCAAGTAAGATTCAGCTCCCACATATGAGTGAGAACATATGGTATTTCTCTATTTGAGTTTGTGTTCTTTCATTTAAAATGATGTTCTCTAGTCCATCCATTTTGCTGCAAATGACATTATTTCATTTTTTTTTAATTGCAGAGTAGTATTCCATTATGTATATGTACCATTCTTCTGTTGATGTGTGCCTTGATTGGTTCCATATCCTTGCTATTGGGAAAAGTGGTGCATTGAATATGGAGATGCAGTTGTCTCTGTGGTATGATGACTTGTTTCCCTTTGGGTATATTCCCAGTAATGGTATAGCTGGATGGTATGGCAGTTCTATTTTTAGTTTACTGAGGTATCTCCATATTGATTTCCAAAGTGGTTGAACCAATGTACAGTCCCACCAACAGTGCAATAGGGCTCCTTTTTCTTTACAACCTCTCCAGCATTTGTTATTCGTTTTGTTGATCTTGGCCATTCTTACTGGAGTTAGCTAGAATCTCAGAGTTGTTTTGATTTGCATTTCCCTAATGTCTACGGATATTGAGCATTTTTTTTCTGTGCTTCATGACATTATGAACTTCTTTATTTGAGAACTGTCTGTTCAGTTCCTTTGCCCACTTGTGTATTGGATTATTTGTTGTCTTGGGAATTCCTTTTTTGAGTTCTTTGTAAATTCTAAAAATTAGTCCTCTGTCAGATGCGTAGGATGTGAAGATTTACTCCCATTAAGTGAGCTATTCCTTAACTCTGTTGTTTCTTTTGCTGCACAGAAGCTTTTAATTTCATGTAATCTCATTTGTCTATTCTTGTTGCAATTTCCTGAGGAATTGGAGTCTTATTAAGGAAATGCTTTCATATGCCTATGTGTTGGAGCATGTTGCCTGCCTTTTCTTCTAGTAATTTTAAAGTTTCTGGTTTTATGTTGAGTTATTTCATCCATTTTGAATTAACTCATGCAGATTGAGAGGTGCAGGTCTGTTTTCATTTTTCTGCAGGTGGAAATCCACATTTCCCAGAACCATTTGTTGAAGAGGCTATCTTTTCTCCAATTTGTGTGTTTTGCTCCTTTGTTAAAGATCAAGTGGCTATAGATGGGTTGATGTATCTCTGGGTCCTCAATTCTTTCCCACTGGTCTTCAGGTCTATTTTTATGCCAGTACCAAGCTGTTTTTGCTATTATAGCCCCGTAGTATAGTTTAAAGTCAGGGATTGTGATCCCACCTGCACTGTTTGCAGCTTAAGAGTGTTTTGGCTATATGTGGTCTTTTGTGTTTCCATATAAATTTTTGGATTTTTTTTTCTGAAAAGTCTGTCTTTGGAATTTTAATGGGGATTGCATTAAATCTGTAAATTGCTTTTGGTAGTACAGCCATTTTTACAATATTGATTCTCCCAGTCTATGAGCAGGGAGGTCCTTCCACCTTCTCGTATCCTCTGTGATTTCTTTCTCTAATGTTTTGAAGTTTTCCTTGTAGAGATCTCTAGGATCTTTGGTTAGATTGATTCTTAAGTATTCAAGGTTTTGGTGGGCTATCATGAAAGAGATTGTTGCCTTAATTCCCTTCTCTTCCTGATCACAGTTGGGGTAATGGAAGGTTCTGATTTTTGAGTGTTAATTTTGTGTCCTACCACTTTGCTGAATGTATTAATTAGGTCTAAAAGTTTTCTAGATTAGTTTTTGGGTTTCTTTAGGTAAAGGATCATGTCATCTGCATAAGGATAATTCGGCCTCTTCTTTGCCTATTTGTATCTCTTTGATTTCCTTCTCTTGTCTGATTTCTTTGGCTAGGACGTGTGTCACATATTGAATAAGATAGGAGAGAGTGGGTATCTATATCTTATTCCTAATCTTACAGAAAATGGTTTCAATTTTTGTCCATTTAATATGATATTGGCTGTAGGTCTGTCATAAATGGCCTTAATGATGTTGAGATATTTTCTTATTATGCCTATCTTCTCCAAGGTTTTTATCATGAGAAAGTGTTGCACCTTTTCAAAGGCCTTCTTCTCCACATTGATCAAGATGATCATGTTGTTTCTGTTTGCAAGTCTCTTGATATGTTGAATTACATTGATCTCTGCCTAGTTATTGGTATAAAGAAAAGCCACTTATTTTTGCACATTAATTTTGTATCCTGCTACTTTTCTGAAAGTGTGGATCAGCTATAAGAGTTCTCTTGTGGAGTCTTTAGGGTCTTTTAAGTATAGGATCAGATCTGTAAATAAGGATAATTTGACTTCGTTGCCTGTTTCTTTCTCTTGTCTTACTGCTATGGCTAAAAGGTCAGTTAATACATTGAATAGCAGTGGAGACAGTGGACACCTTTGTCTTGCTCCTGATTTTAGGGGAAATGCTTTCAGTTTTTCCCCATTTAGTATGATGTTGGCTGTAGGTTTTTCATATTTTGCCTTTATTCTGTTGAGGTATGTTCCTCCGATTCCTAGTTTCTTTAAGGCTTTGTATCATAAAAGGATGTTGAACTTTGTTGAAGGCCTTTTCTGCATCTATTGATAGGATCATCTGTTTTCTGTTTCTGAGTCTATTTATATGCTCTATTACATTTATTGTCTTGCATATATTGAACTAGCCTTGCATCTTGGAATGAAACCAACTCTATCATAGTGTATGGTCTTTTTAATGTGTTGTTGAAGTTGATATGCAAGTGTTTTGTTAAGGATTTTTGCATCAAGGCCCATGAAGAAAATTGGTCTATAGTTTTCCTTTTTTGATGTACCTTATTTGGTTTTGTAATCAGGGTAACATTGACTTCATGAATGAGTATGGTAGTATTCCTTTCATTTGTATTTTACAGAATAACTTGAGAAGCATTGATGATCTTCTTCAAAGATCCTGTAGAATTCAACAGTGAATTCAATAGTCCTGTGCTTTTCTTCATTGGGAAATTCTTTATTACTGCTTCAATCTCAATGCTCCTTATAAGTCTGTTAAAATTGTTTATATCCTCTTGACTTAATTTTGGCCAATCATACTTGTCTATAGATTTATCCATCTCATCTAAGTTTTCTGGTTTTTTGGAATATAGTTTTCAAAGTATTCCTTAATGATTCTCTGGATTTCATTGGTATCTGTTGTAATGTTCCCTTTTTCATCTCTAATTTTCTTAAATTGGGTCTTCTCTCTCTTTCCTTTGGTTAGTTTGGCTAAGGATTTGTCAATCTCATTTATCTTTGCAAAGAGCCAGCTCTTTGTTTCTTCATTTTTTTAAAAAAATTGTTCTTTAGTTTCCATTTCATTAATTTCTGCTCTGAGCTTTATTATTTCTTTTCACCTACTGGTTTGGGGTTTTGTTTGTTCTTTTTTTTTTTCCCTAAGAACTTGAGGTGCATCATAAAGTTATTTGTTTGAGCCCACTCTGATTTTTTAAATGTAGGCATTCATTGCTATAAATTTCCCTCTTAGAATTGCCTTTACTGTGTCCCAAAGGTTCTGGTTAATTCTGATGCCATTTTATATAGTTCTTATAGTGATATAGTTCTTTATAAAGTTCAGCTTCTCAGGTTATTTGCTTAGCGTAGAGATAGAAGAGGTATGATGAAAGGATATATCTCTGATGCACACCTTTCCTGACTTTAAGCAATGTTTTCCTTCTGTTTGAATGACTAGTTCCTGCTCCATGTACAGATTCCTCATAGGTACAATTGGGTGTTCTGGTATTCCCATTCTTTGTAGTATTATCCATAATTTGTTTGATCCACATAGTCAAATGACTGCATAGTCAATAAAACATAGATAGCCATTTTTCTGGTATTCTCTGCTTTTGGCCAATATCCATCTGACATTATGTAGATGACACAGCTTTGCTTGCTGGAGGTGAAGAGGATTTGAAATGTATACTGATGAAGATCAAAGAACACAGACTTCATTATGGATTGCATCTCAGAATCAAGAAAACTAAAATCCTTGCAACTGGGTCAGTAAGCAACTTCATGAAAAATGGAGAGAAGATTGAGATTTTGTTTTTCTTGTGTTTACAATCAACAGCCACAGAAGCAGCAGTCAAGAAATCAAAAGACACATTGCATTGGGAAAAGCTGTTGCAAAAGACCTCTTTAAAGTGTTGAAAATAAAGATGTCACATTGAAGACAAAGGTGTGCCAGACTCATCCCATGGTGTTTTTAGTTGCATCATATGCTTGTGAACGCTGGACAGTAAATAAGGGAGATAGGAGAAGAATTGATGCTTTTGAATTATTGGAATGTGAGACAAATATTGAATATACCATGGACTAACAAAAGAACCAACAGATCTGTCCTAGAAGAAGTGCAACCAGAGTGCTCCTTGGAAACAAGGATGGCTAGACTGCATCTTAAGTATTTTGGATATGTTGTCAGGAGGAACCAATCCCTGGAAAAGGACATCCTGTTTGAGAGAATGGTAGGTCAACAACAAAAAAAAAGACCCTTAACTAGTTGGATTAACACAGTGACTGCAACAATGGGCTTAAACATAAAAAAGATCATGTTCTTGGCACAGAATTTGGAAGTGTTTCATTGTGTTATACATAGGGTTACTATGAGTCGGACCTGACTCGGTGGCACCTAACAACAACAAAAGTTTCTGGTAGGTTGTGTTCTCATTTTCATTTTATTCTAATAATTATTTTATTTCCTCTCTGATTTCTTTAAGTACTCATTTGTCATTTAAGAGTGTATTGTTCATTCTCAAAGTATTTGTGTGGTTTCTATAATTTTTCTAGTTCATTTTTCAGTTTTGTTCCATTATGCTCTGGTAAGATACAGGTAATTTTTTTTGGTTTTTCGGGATTTGTTAAGACTTGATTCATGGCCTAAAATGTGATCCATTTTAAAGAAAGTTCCATTGGCTGCTGAGAAGAATTTCTGTAGCTTTTGGGTGGAATAATACATGTATGTATATATGTATGTATGTATGTATGTATGTATGTGTATATATACATATTATGTCTATTTGATCTATTGTGGTGCTTAATTGTAAAGTATTTTTGTTGATTTTTTTGTCTGGATATTCTATTGATGAGAGTGGGGTGTTGAAGTCACCCACTGTTATTATATCTGGATGTATCTTTCCTTTTAAGTTCTGTAGGTTTGTTTTTTTTTTTTTAATGAAGTTGGGTGTACTGACGTTTGGTTCATATATATTTACAGTTATTATACCTTCTTGGTTGATTGTCACCTTTACTAATATGTAGTGACCTTCTTTGTCTCTTTGGACTAGTTTTAACTTGAAATCTACTTTGTCTAAGAGTGGCTACTACTCCTTTTTTGTGGCTTCCAGTTGCTTGGTATATCAATTTTCTTCCCCCTGCTTTCAGTCTGTGGGCATCCTTGCCAGTGAGAGGTGTTTCTTGCAGATACAAATCATTGGGTCTTATTTTTTAATCCAATTTATTAATCTGTGTCTTTTAATTGGAGAGTTAAGACCATATATATTTAGGGTTGTTGAGAGAGATTTGCTGGTTCTTGTGTGTTTTTCTTGGTTAGCTCCTATACTGTTTGTTGTTTTCTTGCTCCATTTTTTTAGATTCTGGGTTTCGTGGTTTTTTTGAGTTAGACATGACTGATGGTTTCCTAGTTCTCTTTAGTTTGTCTGTTCCTCTCATGAAGTTTATTCTTTTCTGTGCTCTGTATGTGCTTTTTTTGGAATGTCTTTATTTCTCCATGATTTTTAAATGATAACTTTGATGGATATAATAATCTTGATTGATAATTATTTATTTTCAGGGCTTGAAACATATTGTTCCCTCCTTTTGTAGATTTTAGAGAGGTTTGATGCAATTCTGCTGGGTTTTTCTTTGTAAGTGAGCTGGTGTTTCTCTTTTGCAGGTTTCAATGTTTTTCTTTTTCTCTAATCTTGGCATTTTAATTACTGTGTGTCGTGGAGAGATTCTTTTCTGGTCATGTCTGTTTGGTGTACCAAATGCCTCTTGTGGTTGGATGTCTGTTTCTTTCCCTATATTTGAGAAATTTCCTGCTATAATTTCACTGAATAAGTTTTCTATGCTTTTAATTTTTACTCCAGTTCCTTCTTGTACCCCATAGATTCTTAGGTTTGTCTCTTGATTGTGTCCCAAAGTTCTTGAAAAATTGTGGTCATGTTTTTTTTTTTTATTGTTAATATCTGAATGTAGTATTGCTTCAACCTTATCTTCCATCCCAGATATTCTTTATATTCTTTTTTTTTTTTTTTGAGGGGGGACAGTACTTGGGTATTGAACCTAAGACTTCGCACATATTTTGCAATTGCTCTACCACTGGTCTGCACCTCCAGCCCATTTTTTGTATTTTTATTTTGAGACCAAGTCTCTCTAAATTATGCAGACTCTCTCTCGCCTTGAATCTTCCGTCTTCCTGCTCTACCTCCGGAGTAGCTGAGATTATAGGTGTGAGCCTCTGCACCCACCTCCATCCCGGATATTCTGTTTTCATGTAGACTACTGGTGATGCCTTTACTGTTTTTTATTTGTTTTATTGAGTTCTCTATTTCCAATATTTCTTTTCTTTTCTTTTCTTTTTTTTTTTTCTCAAAATCTCAATATCCTTGCTGAATTTCTCATGTTTTTCTGACTTTGTCTTCTACATTGGTGACTTTGTGACCTAGGTCTGGTGTTGATTTCCTTACTTCATTCATTTGCTTATTTGTGTCCTCTTTGAATTCACTGATCGTTTTTTCAAGTAGACTTTTAAATTCTTTGTGTGATGTTTCAACTGGTTCAGTATCTTTGGACTTGGTGGTTAAAGAATCATGGTCTTTTGGAGGAGATGCATCGCCTTGCTTTTCATATTTCTTGTGTTTCTGATTTGTGATTTGTGCATATGTAAGCATAGATATCACTTCTGGTTTGTTTGTGGGTCTTCTTAGTAAGTGGCTTTCTCTTGACATTATAATCTCCTGTGACATTCCCAGAAAGGAAGACAAACCACTATAACAAGTACAATATCTGACCAAACCTGATATAGAAATCCACTTAAAATCACTTAATGCCAACTTCTGTACCTCTCATGCCCGTAGAACAGGTTATACCAATAAAATATTGAGTAAGTTATGAAGTTTCAAAATACTTATGGTGAAAGTATAAGTATGGTGAAGTAAGAAGGGGGGGCATTGAAAAGGGAGATACAAGGATGCCTCAAGGGTGGAATAAAAGACAAAGAAGATCTAGAAAGGAAATGAATTTTAGGAAGAGGGAGGGAAAGGAGCCAAAGATAAAAAATGATTACATGATAAAGAAACATATAAACAGAATTAGGTAAATATAAGCAGAAAAGTAAGAAGTAGTAAGTCTAGAAGATTTAAAGTATTGTAAGTAGAAAAAGAGAGCTACAGAAAAAGACATGCTGAAAGATTAAAATGAAAAAAAAAACACCCTGAAGACTAAAAAAGATAAAAATTACATTGAGGAAATAAAAATTAGCAATGCAAAGAACAAAAATAGAAGAGGGAGAGCAAAAGAAAGAAAGAAAGAGAGAGGAAAAAAAAAGAAAGAAAGAAAGAGGTGGACACCAGCTTACTCTCCTGGAACTCTAGTGGCTCAGGGAGCTGAGGCAGGAGGACCTTGAGTCCTAGTCAGAGGCAGCTTGTGCAATTCAGTGTGATCCTGTCTCCAAGCAAAAATAAGAAAAAGACTAGGGGTATTACACCTTGGCACAGCATTTACCCTATGCAAAGCCCTGGGTTCAATCCCTAGCACAGCAGAAAGAAAATAAAAAGAGCAGAAAATGTACTAGAGGTGCTTTTCTCTGGTACCTCTAATATTGGAGTCTGTCAGGTGGAGGTGGCGGTCAGTTAAGGATGGAGTCTTTTGTGTGTGTGTGTGTGTGTGTGTGTGTGGTGCTTGGGGTTGAACCCAGGGTCTTGCACCTGCATGCTTTGCAAGTGCTAGACCACTGAGCTGCTGCCTCCAGCCCTTTTTTTTTTTTTTTTGATTTTTTGAGGAAGGGTCTCGCTAAATTGTGCAGACTACCAATGGTCTCGAACTTGCGATCCTCCTGCCTCTGCCTCCCAAGCTGCTAGAATTACAGGCATGTGCTACCATGCCCGGCAGTGTGGAGTCTTTTTATTTGACCATGGCTCAGAGTTGACAATCTCCCATAATTCCCCTTAGGAGATATGTTGTTGTTGTTGTTAGGTGCCGTCGAGTCGATATCCGACTCATAGCGACCCTCTGTACAACAGGGGAAACACTATTGTCAGTGCTTCTCTGCTGTTCATAGGGTTTTCAATGGCAGATTGATTTTTGGGAGGGAGTTGCCAGGTCCATCTCTCAAGCCTACAGCTTCTGGTGTTCCCAGGCGGTCTCCCATCCAGGTACTAACCAGGCCCGACCCTGCTTAGCTTCCGAGATCTGACGGGATTGGATGCCACAGGGCTACAGCTGCAGGCTTAGGAGATATAGTCATCCTATATCTCCTTGTCCTATGAGGGGAGGGGTCTTGCTTCTGAGCAACTCTTCCAGGCCTCTTGTTGCCTGAACCTTTCAGTGTGTCAGTGTTCTATGTCCCCCCTCATTGCAACTGCCTGCTTCAGGTGTGTAGCATCCCAGGGCAGTGGCAGGTCACCCCCAGGCTCTGCAGAGGTGATAATTCTTTGTTTTCAGTTCCCCTGGGTAGCTCTGTTTCACACAATAGATTCCTTCTCAAAATAGTGCTGGGTCAGGGCCCTCGGAGACCTGGAGAAAGAGAGTCACTTCTCCAATGCTGAACCTCTCAGTCAGGGAGAGCCACTGCCAGTCTGACGGCCAGGGCTATTCTGGCTCTCCTCTTTGGATGAAGGCTCCGTTTCCCCTTCCCCATGGGAAGCCAAAGCTGGCAGTGTGTCCTGCTCAGTCCCTCTTGCTGTTCAGTTCTGTTCTGCAACCTGGGACCATCTTACAATCTCCTTAGTGGTTTCTGTGCTTCTCCAGATCTTCTTTCTTTGGAAACGACTCCATTCCTTCCTATTCTGACTCCTTTATTTTACCACATCACATGGAGACTGCCTTTACCCTGCCATCTTAAACTGGAAGTCTAAAATTAAAAATTTAGAAAGGGACTGGGGTGCAGCTCAGTGGTAGAGCGCTTGCCTAGCATGTGTGAGGCCCTGGGGAGGCCCTGGGCTCAACCCCTCAGTACTCAAAGAAAAATGAAAAGTCTTTGCTGAGCCTAGCTTGTGCCTATAATCCCAGCACTCAGGAGGTAGAGACTGGAGGATCATGAGCTGAAGGCCAGCCTGGGCTACTTACTGATTCTTCCCTACAATGGAAGGCCCATTTGCCAGCTTTTTTTTTTTTTTTAAACTACTGTAATTGTATTCACTCATGTTCTTTCCTGGAGTCTCATTCATATATTAGTCCAAGTTTTCTGGAAATGCACAGATATGGGTACTCTTAAAACACCTGTAAGAATCATATGTATTCCAGTGAAGAAGCTTTTGACTTTTGAAGAAGCTGTGACTTCCCTTGTGTCCTGAAAGTCCAGGAGGTTTGGAAAACTTTCCTCCTTGTTCAGGCTGACACTTCTCTCTTCTTCCTCCTCCTTTCTTTTTCCTCTGTCCACTTGCTTTCCTTGCTCTTGGTGATCTTCTGAAAGACATTTTCTTTTCCTCTCTCATTAGCTTGTGTACACATTGACTGTTCTTTATCCAAAATGCTCAGGCCCAGAAGAATTTCAGATTTGAAATATCTGCATAGACTTTACTGGTTGAGCACTGACATGAGGCTCAAAAAGATTTGGATTTTAGAGCATTTCAAGTTTTGGATTTCCTTATTGGAGTCGCTCAAATTGTATCCTTTTTCTCCAGGCAACAATGCATCTGGATGGTTGCAAAAGGTGTGGAAACCACTGGATTCCAGATCAGGGTGGGAGCTATAGTCTAAGGTGGGGAAAGCAGTCCACATCAAAGGGCTTGTCAGTGTGGGGATAGATTTCTGCAGACAAGTTATCTCAGAAGGAGTCTAGCAATAGAAGAAAATTCCTGGAAGGCTGGTTGTATAAGGCAAGGCAGAGATGGTTGTGCAAACACCAGTTACTTTTCAGATAGCTGATTGCTCTACTGGGTATGGTCTCTCTGTCCACACAGAGCCCAGGTGGGGGAAATCTACCTGCAGTATTGACCTGGAGCGTTTTTATCAGTGATCTCAGCAGTATCAAGAGGTGGGCAGAGAGAGTCTGGAAGCAAATGCCAGTTCACAAGTGTGCACTAATTGGCTCCATGGGAGGCCAAAGATAGCTCAGTACTGGGGAGAGATAAAAGTATGGGTAACCATCCTTACTCTTTAAAAAAGGAAAGGAAAGGCTGGTTAATTCAGAGCTAGGGTTATTTTTAAAATAAAGTTCTTAACTTTTAGATGTATAGAAAAGTTGCAGAGATAGCACAACCCCCCCACCTCACCCATTTCCCCTGATGTTAACCTCTTAATTAACACTGTACATTGTGGCACATCACTCATAAAAATTGATAAATTATTAACTAAAATGCATATTTTATTTAGATTTAGATTTTCTTAGCTTTTTACCTAATGCTCTTTTCCTGCCCCAAGATCCAATCTATGCCAGTATGTTACATTTATTTGTCAAGTCTCCTTAGGCTCCTCTTGGTTGTAACTGTTTCTCAGAATATCCTTGTTTTTGATGACCTTGACAGTTTTGAGGACTAGTGTTCAGATATTTATAGAATATCCCTCAATTTGGCTTTGTCTGATGTTTTCCAACATCATTAGACTGGGATTATGGGTTTTGGGGAGGAAGGCTGGAAAGGGGCATTGTCCTCATCACATTGCATCAGGATACATTGTCATTATCAGGTGTCATGGCTTATACCTCTTATCCCACCAGGAATGGAGGCCAAGGCAGGAGGATGGGGAGTTCAGGGCCAGAGGTACCCTGCACAACTGAGGGAGACCCTGTCTCAAAACAAAAAAAATAATAGTGGAACTGGTGGTGCAGCTTGTTGGTAGAGCACTTGCCTAGCAAGTGAAAAGGCCCTGGGTTCACCTCTCAGTGCTGCAAAACAAAAACAAAACAAAACAAAAAACCCCAAAACCCAAAGAGTACACTGTGCCATGACTTGCTCACCTGGCCAAGATAGCTATTATTCATCAGGTGCTTCCACTGTAAAGTCACAGCCCCCTCCCCTTTCACACTGTGGTTTTTGGAAAGAAGTCAGGTATATAACCCACACAGGGGAGGGGTTATGTTATACCTCTTTAAGGAATGAGTATCTCCATAAAGTATTTGGAATGGTTCTTACACAGGAAATTTCTTTTCTTCCATTTACTTTTTTATCCAGTCATTTATATTAATATGGACTCATGGCTGTGTGGTTTATTCCTTGGGTTATAAGCCGGTACTAGGTTATTTATTTCATTGTTCATACTGTTGGTGCTTTGGCTGTTGAGGGCTCTTTTAATTGGCTCCTGTGTCCTTTTATATGCCCACATCATTATGGTTTTTTTTTATTTTTAAAGTGCCTTATTTTTGGCACTGCAGGAGGCTCCAGGCTCATCAGGTGTATTTCTTGTCCTAGCCCTAGAATCAACCATTTCTCCCAAGAATCCTCATCCCTTTTATTGGGAGTGTAGTCTTAGAAACCAAGACCTGGCTACTAAGTGGCTGAAGTTACTGTAATTTCAATTTTTGTGTACTCATCTAAGCAACAAATACAAAACATCTAAGTTGTAATAGCATTAAGAAATAACAGAAAACCTCTATTTGCAAGATTTGTACCCCCTTCTCGGTGTGTACCTCATTCTGAGTTCTCCATCTGAAATTGTCCCTGTAGTGTTGATAGCATGTCCCCTCTCATTGGCTGGAGGTAGAAGTTCACTACATAGGTCTTGAATGAATGAGTCCTGCTCCTCACTGTCTGAGTTCTGTAGTGGCTGTTGATTAAATGCAGTAAAACCTAACTTGGGGAATAAAGCTCCAGGGGGTTTCAGATGCATAATGAGCTCTGTAAACAGGAAGCAAGTGGGAGCTTCTTGGAGGGAGAGGGTACTGGAGGCTGGAGCTGAGGGAGGGGCTGGGGCAGGGCTTGATTCCTGCCGGCTAGGCAGGCCAGATGAGGCATGTTGTAGTTGCAAGTGCAGAGGCCTAGATGGAAGCCTCACACCCCAACCTGAGGACTTTGGATTCTTGTATTTGAGTGCGTGCAGACTGTGTGTGTGTGTGTGCATGTGTGTGTGCATTTGCATATTTGTGTGTACATGATAAAGTTTGTATGCGGTCAGCCTCAGCAGGAGGCCAGTTTGGAGCCTACTCAGAGGAAGAAAGAGCAGAACTCAGTCACTTACCAGTTTGGTTGGTGGTCAGAAAGAGGTGTCTGAAATACCTGAGCTCCCACAAATAGTGGTGCCCCAGAGGGAGGGAATTCTGGAGAAGCCAGTACTGAAGGCAGTGTGGTCTGCTGTTTCAGTGGGTGCCGAGAGCCTAGGAGAGGTGGCTAGGTGACTTGGAAGTGTGGGGTTGGGCCACAGGAGAGTCATTGGGGTCATGATGGAGAGACTTAGGCATGTGTACTGGATGGCCTTAGTGGATAAAATTGTCACAGCTAGAGACTGGAGGCATGCACCGAGTACCAGTCCTGGCCTGAACCTGCTCCATTCCTTGATGTTGGGAAAGTGAGATGTCCTTATTATGCTAAGTGACTCACATGGGTCCTGGGATGCTGGAGCACCAGGTGGGAGCAGCCATTTACATATCATCTGTGGACACTATTGGTAATAGTGGTTTAGGGTCTTTGGGGATTTGGGACCACTGTACTAGAACCCTAAGGTGTCCTTCTCTTTTGACAGTCCTATTCTGAGGGGAAAGTTGGCCCTAATGTTTTTGGGTACAGCAAACTCTGTCCCCCTCCTTCCTAAGAGGATGTACAGAAATGTGTTCTCTACTCTGTAATTATGGAGGTGTGATTTCTTTCTAGGAGGCGGATGGAGTAGGGGGATCTTGAACTGTTTGGTCTGAGTTTTTGTCCTTGGATGACATGCCATGCCATGAGGGATTCATGTATCCTCCCTCTGAGCAGCCATGATGTTTTGCTTTTCTCCCATATGGAATTAACATCTTCATCGGGTCCATATGCTTGGGTGAGGTGGTTGGTCTGCAAAGGCCCAGGGTGGTAGAACTTATCGAGAACTCCTTGCCTTTTAAGCTGTCCTGGCTGAGACCAAGGTGGGCGCAATGGCTGGAGGAGCAGCGCTCCCATCCAGAGTGTGTTGTCAGGACTTGTTTTTGGGCTGGATGGGGAGAGGAGGGGCTGACCTAGGAAGGAGGACAGCATGTTTTTGGCATGCCCTCCTGAAGAGTGGCAGTGCCATCTGCTGAGAAGACTACTAGGGATGGAGCAGGCTGGACAAGGGCAGCATGGACAGTCACAGGAACTGAGGAATCTCCACTCCAGAGGCTTTTCTGCTGATTTCCTGTTTCTCACCCTGCTGCTCATCACAGGGGAATCTCTACAAAGGAGGAGCAGGTAGTTCCAGAAACAGCATCTGTTTCTGGATGAAGGAGCTCCATGTGAAGATGTAGCTGGTCAGAATAGTGTCCTGACCCCAATCCCTATTCCTTGGGGATTTCTGTGGTGTTGTGGTTAGATATGGAGGTGAGCTGGGGTTTCTTGTGAGGAATTTGACACTCCGCTGAGTAATATGTAAGGAGCTTCCAGAGGTATACATGGTCTGCTTCGGTCCTTACCCCTCTACTGTCCTCAAGGGGAGGATTTCCTCCCGTTCTTGTTCTCTGTGAAACCAGGATTCCACATCTCCTTGCCCTAGAATTGCCGCCCACTTGTAACACCAGCACCTTGAGTAGACAAGGTCCAAATCTAGAACAGCTGCTGCCTTCCCATGTCAGTTACCATAGTGAAGAAGGGTGGAACACTTGTGCCTGGGTCTGGACAAGGAACAGTTAGAGCTTAAACAGTGCATCCTTTGGGTGTTATGGAAGATTATGTGAAGATTTTGTTTGTTTTCCAATATTATTATTTTACAACGTGTGCGCTTTCTGCTTAGAAAATAAAACATCTTCCAAAGAAAGCAAGCATTTTAATGATAGCTTCTTAATTAAAAAATTGCATTGAGGGGAAAAATAAAATGAGTACTAATGTAAAGATGTTAGTAGAGAAAAAAATGAAAACCCAAACTGGGTCAGACAGATGATAGCAGGAACAATAAATTCTGCCTGTATCTAATTGCAGCAGTGACCCAGTTAATCAAAAACAAATTGTATTTCCAAAATGAGTGGGGGATGAGCTCTGTGTACTTCCAGAGGGTTTTCACATTGTGGATTATGACACAGTCAGATGGCACATGGGTTTGGAGAAAGGTTTCTGTTTTTAGGAACTGCCTCTCCTAAAACTGTGCTACTCCCTAACCTGGTGGCACAGTATCACCTAGGGCTTGAGTTTCATGAACAGCCAGGTGGCACCTAGGGCAAGGCAGAGCATGGGAGCAGAAAGTAAGCCCAGTGCCCTGAGGCCCAGCCCTCATCCAGTGACTGCTCTCTTAAAGCATTCACACACACTCATCTGGAGGGTTTGCTTTCCAAGCCCCCAGCCAGGAAGAAGCAGCACGGGTCAGTTGGCAAGAACATTGAAAGCTGATAACTGGATGGCAGGTGAAGAGAGTGAGCACCATCTAATGAGCAGAGGTGGAAAGTGACGAGCAACAGCAAGCCAGGTATACTCAATATGGAAAGGAGAAGCCCCATGCATCCTAAGAGCAGGCCCCTGTGTCTAAGTCACATCCCTGAGCCATGTTCATCTTCCCCACATTACAGATGAGGGGCCAATGGAACCCCAGGGAAATGACTCTCAGAGGCATGTAGTCACTGGCAGAATTGGATCTGTACTGTGTTTTAACTGTGTTAGGGGTCTTTTATTCAGAGTAGTCCTTAGAATCAGAGAAGGGTATAATATATTTTAGGACGTTTTCTTCTAGTGTGGTTTGCTTTAAAAAATTGCCACCCAAAGCAGCTGCCAGAGGTTTCCCTGTTGCAACATCCCTCTTGTCTGAAGGAGTTGGCCCTATTGCTGTGCTGTCCCTGGGGAGGGCCAGGACCTCAGGCCCTTTGTCATTGATTCTCATTTTACTCATAGAATTTGTCCCATCAGTTGGGTGGGAGGACATCTCACAGGGTTATGAGGGCAGAAATCTGGAGACCCTGGAGCCCTACAGGAATGATTAGTTTGGTGTGATCATGAAGGTGGGCATAGTCATATCCCAGGCATAAGCAGTAGCAGATCTGGCATGGGGGCCCATAGGGCCTGTTCAGGGAGCGTAACCCTTGGACCTTCTGGCATCCAGCTCATATCTGAGGCACCCATATGGGAAATAGAACCAACTATGGGTCATATCCATAACAATAGCAGCTGTAGTTTGCCAAGTACAGACTTTGAACTTTGTAGATTATTGTAGATTCCCATTTTATAGACAGGAGGACTAGGGCTGGAGGGGTCCAAGGTCTAGACTAGTTTTCTAGCTCCTACCCAGCAGGGCAGAGTTGGCATTGGAGCCAGAGTCTGTGGTCTCTCTCCTGATAGCTTGGATCAGTGGCTTTATCCTGAGCTTCAGCCTGAGGGCCATCCCCACATACATACCTACCCCACCATCAGGTGGAGGTGGTGGGCTGGTGTCTTCACATTCTCAGCTCTCTCCTCAATGTGGATTCTGAGAGTAACATCTGCTCTCCCTGGGGACTGGACAGCACTTGGTGACTTCTGAGAACATGCTGGTGACTTCCCTGTCTTCCAGGCCTGGCCACCTTGGCCAGCTGCTTATCAGGAGGAGTGAGCACTGCATTTCTTTTGAATGTTGATTGGAACCCTTTTGTCCTCTTCAGGTGAGTGGCCTGGAATCACATGAGCCCCCTGTGTGTAGAGGGGATGCTTCATGGGGATTTACTTATAATTGATGTGTGTCTTACGTGCTTATAAGCTTCCTGATGATATGTGATCCCACACCTGTCATGATGGCAAATTTTCCTCATGTTTTACAGATTACTTGCTACATAGAATTTATTTCTAAGTGACTATTATTTTTAGCAAAAATGTCTTTTTAAAATAATGGGTTAGTTCCTTTTGGGGGGAATGTTACCTCATAATGTGAACTGTTCATATTCTTCTGGTTAATGCCAGCTTCCTTAACATGGAATATTAGACAAGGGATTTTTGCATATAATATTTTGTTAAGAATATAGAAATTAAGAATAAGTTTTGGGGAGATCCACTTTTGGAACACTGATACTAAGAGCTCTATGGATCCAATCCTCAGTGAAACAACAGTAACTAGTTAAGATTATTTTAAGAAAACATGCAATTAAAGTCTCTGGCAAATGTCCTGAAGGCATATAGCAAGTAAAGAAACATCTGTTTGTGAAAATCTATTAGCTCTCACTAACAGCAGCAGGAATCTACAGCTTTTGAGCCATGACCTATTCCCTCTTCTCACTCTCAACTCACTACCCAGCTCAATGGGACAGAAGATACACTCTGGTGGAGCCTGATAGGGAAGACAGGGTTCCCTTTTCCCTAAGTTCCCATCAAGGACTATAGTATCATACCAGGAGGGGCCAGCTGTTAGCATTTCTCACCCCTGCCCTCAAAGTTCCATGTTGCAGAGGCTAAATTCTAGGAGAGTGTGTCCAGCCCCTACTTACAGGCTAGAGGCTCTGTCTCAGGTTGAGAGTATTGTGGCTCCAGTTGCCATGTCACCCCAGCTTGCTTGAAGGGCAGAGGTTTCATCCCAGGAAAGTGAAGAACAAGGCTACCACACCCACCCAGCACCCTGTTTATGATGTGGAGGTTTCACTCTGCAAGAAGTAGGCCACTGTTCTTGCCCTCACCTATACAGCAGCAACTCAGATTTTAGCCAAGTAGGAAGGGTGAGCTGTAAAAACAGCTCTGAAGCTCTCCCTAAAAGTATTGACCTCATTTATAACAGAGGACAGAGAACATTCAAGCCTAAGGGTGCTATAAAAAAGCGGGGATGGGGAGAGGGGGAGGGGGGAGAGAGAGAGAGAGAGAGAGACAGACAGACAGACAGACAGACAGACAGACAGACAGAGACAGATTTTGGTGGTAACATTTTAAGAGGCTGGTAGCTCCATGAAAGCAACAGGCAAAGTGGCCAGAGTTACCTAGTAAGAGAGATAGCTAACAAGACTCATTCTGAGGTCAGAACAAACCTCAAACACTGACATAAAAAACTATTCCTGCAAAAGACCCGCATTTGATAGCTCATACTGTGGAGCAGTTTATGCCCACTGCCTAGTCAAAACCAGTAGAACAATCAGCCAGCAATTAGTTGAGACTAACAAATAGGTGTGAGAACATCAGAGGCAGGTAGGTTAACAGAGATTAGGAAAAACACAGTCAAAAAGAACCCAGATAAAACCATTGTACCCCAGGGAAACTGTTGTGTACACTCCAGGCTGTGCCTTCTGAGGAGCAACACTGGAGGTTAACATTGTAGTGGTAGAGATGCGGGGTGGGAGGATAGATTTTACTAAACTAGTCCAGCCAAGTCGCTAAAAGACTAAGCAAACAGCCAGGCACGGTGGCGCACGCCTATAATCCCAGTGATTTGGGAGGCAGAGGCAGGAGGATCACAAGTTCGAGACTAGAGACTGTCTGCATAATTTAGCGAGACCCTGTCTCAAAAAGTAAAAAAATGAGCTGGGGATGCAGCTCAGTGGTACAGCACTTGCAAAGCATGTAAGAGTGAGACCCTGGGTTCAACCCCCAATACTGAAAAAACAAACAAACAAAATAAAACCAATAAAAAGGGTGGGGGGGTGCGGCTGGGAGCACAGCTCAGTGGTCCAAACACTTGCAGAGCATGCAGGTGCAAGGCCCTGGGTTCAACCTCCAGTACCAAAAAAAAAAAAAAAAAAAAAAAAAAAAAAAAAAAAAAAAAAAAAAAAAAAAAAAAAAAAAAAAAAAAAAAAAAAAAAAAAAAAAA
>VMDO01014687.1:0-19783 GCA_007922755.1 Pedetes capensis | reverse complement strand
AGAAAACTAAAGGGAATCATGCTTAACATTGTAAGGTATGATTACAGTGTTTTACCAAATAGCATCAATAAGGAGATAGAAATTTTTTTTAAAGGAAATTTTGGAGTTAAAAAATGGGCTGGGGTGCAGCTCAGTGGTAGAGCACTAGCAAAGTATGTGTAAGGCCCTGGGTTCAACCTCCAAATACTGGGGGGAAAAAAGAATTCACTCGAAGGCCATAAAAGTGGATAACTAGCTAGAAAAAGAATCAGAGAACTTGAAGATAGAATAATAAGTATTATGTAATCTAAATGGCAGAGAAAAGAATAAAGAAAATGAATAGAGCCTCAGAGAAGTGTAGAGTACAATTAAGAGTATTAATTAAGTGTACCAGAAGGAGAAATGTGAGACAAGGAGTAAGAAAAGATATTAGAAGAAATAATAGATTAAAAACTTCCCACATTGGGTGAAAAAATTTATCTACATATTCAAGAAACACAAAGAACTTGAAACAGATTAGACTTAAAAAGGTTCACCCAAAGGCACATCCTAGTAAAAATATTGAAAGTCAAAGAGGAAAACAACTCATCATGTAGGAGAGAATCCCAATACAATTAACAGCTAACTTTTTATTAGAAACAGTGGAGCCCAGGAGGCAGTGAGATAACATACAGTCCTGAAAGAAAAAAAAAGTGTCAGTCAGGTATCTTATATCCAGCAAAACTATCTTTCAGATATGAAGATGAAATAAAGACATTCCCGGATTGAAAAAACAGAAGTGCAAAAAAAAAAAAAAATCGGATGGAAATTATCGTTAACACTTTCACCAAATACTAAAGGAATTTCTTCAAACTGAAAGCAAACGACCACAGGACAGTAATTTAGGTTTAGACAAGAATGAGAAATCATAGTGCCAGTAAAGGTGACTATGTACTTATAAAAGATATTGTTGTTGTTGTTAGGTGCCGTCAAGTCGTGTCCGACTCATAGTGACCCTCATAGGGTTTTCAATGGCAGATTGTTTTCGGGATTGCCTCGGGAGTGGGTTGCCATATCCTTCTCTCATTTTGCGGTGCTGGGAATCAAACTCTGGACCTCAGAGACTGCAGAGTGGTGCTCTACCAACTGAGCTAAATCCCAGCCCTATAAAAGATATTATAAATACATAATTCTTTCCTTCTAAATGATTTTAAAAAGCAGTTTTATAAAATATGTACATAATTGTGTTGTTAGGCCTACAAAATTTAGAAATATAGCCTATGTGGCACTAGCAGCATAAAGGAAGCAGGTGGAACAAAACTGCATTAGAATGTAGAAGTGATGCTACATGGTAACTTACATCCTTGGGCAAAAATGAAGAGAACCAGACTTGGTACACAAGACGGCTAATAGAACTGACTGAAACTTTATACTTGCTCTTCTCTCAGCATCATTAAAGATATGAAGTTACATAAAGTAATAATTATGACCATATATTTTTGGGTTTGCAACATGTTTTGATGTAATATGTATTGTAGTAATGGATGATGAAGGGGGAAATTAGGCTAGAACTACAGCAGGTTTCTGCATCTCACTGGGACTGAGTGAGTGAAGGAATGAGAGTTGGCACTAAAAAGTATCCATTTAATGCAAAGGAAAGTGTTACACAGAGAACAAGAGGAAAAAACAAGGCAGAGTCTATGCCCTTGCCACTCTCAAAGGATTATTATAAGGGTATAAACTAAGTATTAAATGTGTACTATGTTTTTGTTTGTTTGTTTGGGGATGTTTTGCTTTTTTTTTTTTTATTTTGGAGCACATAGGCATTGAACCCTGGCCTGCAGCCATAGCACTGTGGTATCTGATCCCATCAGATCTTGGAAGCTAAGCAGGGTCAGGCCTGGTTAGTACTTGGATGGGAGACCGCCTGGGAATACCAGATGTTGTAGGCTTGGGAGACAGACCCAGCAACCTACTCCCAAAAATCAATTCACCATTGAAAGCTCTATGAATAGCAGAGAAGCACTGACTATAGGGTTTTGCCTGTTGTATGTAGGATAACTATGACTCAGACACCCACTTGACAGCACCCAACAACAACAACAACAAGGTGTTGAACCCAGGGCCTCACTCATACTTTGCAAGTGCTCTACCACTGGGCTGCACCCCAAACCCATTTTTAATTTGGAGACGGAGTCTTACTAAATTGCATAGGTCACCTCTGGCCTTGAACTCACAATCCTTCTGCCTCTGCCTCTGCCTCCTGGGTAGCTGGGATTACAGATATGCACCGTGGTACCTGACTTTTTACTGTGTTTTAAAAGATCTGCTGGAAAAGAAGTTTCATCAGCTTTCTGGATAGAGCCCTCAACTGTTTCTGGTTTATTCTAGGTCTGTTTTTCAAATGTGTATCTGCATGTTCTCATCAGAGTGTGTGCACACTAACTCGGAGGTTAGCGTAAAGATAAAGGGAGCAGCTGCACAGTGTGGGAGAAGCCTGGCCTGGAGTTTGTGGTATGGGGTGGGTGTTCTGGGTCATTGCCTTTCCTGCCCTGGAGCTGATAGCCTTTCCCTTGCTAAAACTGGGTTTCGGGTGTTCCCTGAAGGCTTCTGAGATAATGGGAAGTGCTGGACTGCAGTTCTGAGTCCTCCCTGCCCTCAGCAGTCCCACGTGGGAAGCAAGAGAAGATTGTTTCTGGACCTCAGCGTGTGGGCCATGCCCTCTATGAGCAGAGGTGGCTGCTGTGGTCCTCAGCCTCCTGTTGGGAGCGCACACCCACTCAAATGCTAGACCTGTGCTAGAGGAAAGATACAAAATACCACACAGAAGTCATGTTGGTATGGTCAGACTCCTGACTTCCCTACCCCTAACCCCAGTGCTACTGCACTTGGAGGGAGGGTCTGTAAAGAGGTGATTAAGGTTAAATGAGGTCATAAGGATACGGTCCTACTCCAAGAGGCCTGATGTCCTTCTAACAAGAGACATCTGCAAAGAGGTGCACAAAAAAAGACCACATGATACAGCAAAAAAGCACTGTTTGCTAGCCAGAGAGAGAGAGAGAGAGAGCGAGGGCGAGAGCAACAGTGAGAAAGAGTGCGTGCAAGAGAGAACACGCTCTTAGCGGGATCTGAATTGGCTGGCGCCTTGATCTTGGACTTCTCAGCCTCTAGAACTATGAGAGAATTAACGTCTTTTGTTTAAGGTGCCTAGCCTGTGACCCTTTGTTGTGGGAGCCTGAGCAAACTAGTGCAGGTCTAATGTGGAACCTTCATGTTCTTTCTCAGTACTCACCAGTGTTACTGCCAAGGTCTTCCCTTCTGAGGAACTGAAAAACAACCCCCTTCACAATTATAAAGGTGGATGCACGAAACATAATTACAAATCAGAAGGCTGTTTTGGAGATCATTCTTTCTCTGCCCTCCTTCAGAACTGTTTACTGACCAGCCTGGTGACAGGAGCCATCTGTCAACCTGCTGTGGGGTCTGGCTGGTATGGATAGCGACACGTGGAAACAGGATTGCATGTCAGCAGCTATCCCAGAAATGCCAGGTTTGCTTTGGATTTTGATCCCCTTTCTATTTTTTCTTCAAAACAGTGGTAATCATCACAGGGTATTTTTAGAACAGCTTTACACTTTCCCTGTATAATCCATTTCTTGGGTACAGGATTTGATCCTTTTGTGTAGCCTTGTTTAAGATCTACAGAGTGCTACTTTTATTTGACTTTATTTGAAATTTTAAGGCTTTTTTGAATGTTCCAAGTAATCTGATGAATGCAGAGCTCGAGAATTTATGCCTTAAAAGGCTGAACTACTGATATGTTTGGAGGCTTTCTTATGACTTACTTCTTCCCTTTTCTAGACCATTTAGGATAGGGCAGCTAAAACAACCTTGGAATTAGTGTCAGGAAGGCTTTTCCCCACTTTTAGTTAATAACCGTCCATGTTTTAGGTCAGCTTTGGGTTCTCAGCAAAATTGAGCCAAAAGTAGAGAGTCCCACATCCCTGATTCCACACAAAGCCTTTTGTCATTCTGTTATGATCTTTCAAGGACAAGAGGAAGGGATTCCTTTTTAGAAAAGCTGAAAGTTTCTCAGCTTGGTGACTGCCTTAGTGATTCTGAGGGTGCAGGGGTCAGATTGCCCAACTCAGTCTGTAGCCCCAAGCCCAGGCCAGTGTCATTTTGTACACCTGTGAGCCCAGCAAAACTGCAGATAGCATTGGCAGGACCAGATCTAATTTCTGGGGTAAATCTTCCCGCTAAGCCCACCTCAGGCTGTCATTCTCCAGAATATGCCACTTAAGGTTTACTTCCTGACTCTTACCTCACATCCTCCTTGACCCTTTCCAAGGCCTAGTGTACTTGTGGTCTATAAAGCCCTCACACACACTTTGTTATTTGAGATTCCAGCAGATCTCCCCTACTTTATGACAGTGGAAATGGACTCAAGGTCAGATTTACCCACAGTCAACTGTATGGGGATTGGGATGGCGATGACATGCTGCCTTCTAGGAGCCCTGCAAAGATCCAGTGTCTCCAGAAAGGGCATGGCATGTCTGCTATTAAAGAAAAAGTCATTGACACCCATTGTTGTTAGGTGCATTCGAGTCGATGTCCAATTCAGCGACCCTATGTACAACAGGTGAAACACTATTGTCAGTGCTTCTCTGCTATTCATAGGGTTTTCAGTGGTTGATTGTTTTTTGGGAGTGAATTGCAGGGTCCTTCTCCCAAGCCCACAGTACCTGGTCTCCCATTCAAGTACTAAGCAGGCCCCACTCTACTTAGCTTCTGAGATCTGACTGGATCAGATGCCACAGTGGTGGGGCTGCAGGCCGACACCCATTAGAGCACAGTAAGGAAGACTTCATTTAGGATCTTCTCAACAGGTTGAGGGACCAGTGCAACAGGGTCTTGCAGGGTGGGAGAGAGACTGGGGCAACTCTGAATACAGCATGGGCAAGTGAGAAGTCATAGCCAAAGATCAGGGTGAGAAGTCAGTGGACATTACCAAGAGAAAACATTGTGTGCCTGGGGATTCTGGCTAAACGAGTCTAACAGAATTCTTGCTGAAGATAGGCAGGGGTGGCCGGACATTCCTGGGGTGGCATGGGGAGGGGACCGTGGAGGGTAAGGATTCTGATAGATATGGATAAGTAAGTAGATATCAAAAGTGGGAGTTTCTTGCCTCACTAACTTAGTAGGGTTCTTTGCTCAAACTAGATTTTACAAGGACATGTATAGATGGGCCTACAAGAAGGTTTAGGATCCTAAGTTTGGCCAAGGAGAGAATCAATGCCCCTGGTGGGGACGGCTGCAAGCCTTAGGTTTGAATAGTTAAATTTGTGTATATATATATTTAAATACTTAGTTCAAAATATTGCATGGAGTAAATTTAGGGTTAAAAATGTATTTGAAGAAAAACCAATGAACTACAGTACAAGGTTATGGTGGAAGCAGTGACTTCCTGAGTGCCTGCAATTCTGGAAATGCTGTAGTATCCACATCACCTCTGGGAGATGACAGTGTGGAAGTCAGTGTCCTCTCTCTGTCCCAGCTTTTCGGGTTGTACACAGAATGGTTGGGGACAGGACACTGTTCTTTGACTCAGTGGCACCGCTGAGATGAAGAATAATGATTTCCTGTGGTGGGCAGGTTTTGTTGTGAGGAGCAAATGACAAAACAAAGTGGTCAAGCTGATATCATTTTGGGCACCTTCTTCCTCCCAGTGCAGCATATATTGGGGGAACAGCATAAGGGGAGGAGGGATCCACATCTGGTATCAGAGTTTGTGATTTACTGGAGACTAGAGAGTTAAATTTAAACCTGAACTAGGCCAAGAGCCCCACGGGCTTCAACTCTGTTTTATTTGTGTCTGTCACATTTCTCTGCCCCCAACTTGGGTTTGATGAATGTGCCCTGTACTGAGCAGTGCTGTGAGTTTCCAGCTGCACTGCTGTTATGATCTTTGGCTCAGTGCAGGGTTATCTTTGTCTTCAAACACCAGTGCCCTCTCCTTCCCCTTACATTATTCTGGAATGATGTGAATGTGTTCACACTTGTTTGATAGGTGTGCCTCTTGCCTCCAAGATCTTAGTTCTCATTGAACCCCAGTTATGGGGCCAGGTGATAGTCCTAGGGTGTTAGGTGATACCTGTGCTCTCCTGGGCTGGCTGTGTTCTCTGGGTGAGAGAGAACATTCCACCTGTGGAGGCCCACCTGTCCTGCTCCATTGTCAGTGTCCTAGCCTGTGCCTGAGGTGGCAGGGCTCAAGTTGGCTGAAGGGGAGGCCGGGGCTTGGAGGATATACCTACTACATACTGGTTTCTAGTTTTTAGTTTTTCTGCAGATTTCTTCCAATGGAACATGGGAACAGTTCTAAAAGATGAATTTTGAAGGTACATTTTCCCTGATCCCTTTATTACCCAAGAATAATTATTTTAAATTTAAAAGCTGAAGTAGAGATTTTAATTAGCTTTCACTGTCACAGCTCTTGGTGATAATTTTACATATGATATGTGACAAGGAGGCCCTTTGTGGGGGCCTTAATTCTCAGTGCATTTTCTCCATTTCAGAATCCAGCTTCACGTTTTGGAGAAAAAGAAATAATGGTGTAAGTACCTCTTGACATTTTTCTTATTACTGACTTAGTCACATTTTCTTTGGAAACAAAAGCATAACTAGCTTAGGAATCTTTCTGCAACAAAGCCCTAGTGAAAGGGAAGATAGATGTAGCTTGTTCCTTTTTTTTCTTTTTCTTTTCTTTTCCTTTTCTCTTTCTCTTTCTTTCTTTCTCTCTTTCTTTTTTCTTTTCTTTTCTTTTCCTTTGCTTTCATTTCCTCCCCCTCCCCTTTTCTCCTTTCCTCTCCTCTCCTTTTCTTTCCTTCTCTTTCTTTCTTTTCCTGTCCTCTCCCTCTCCTCTCCTCTGAACCCAGACCTCATGCATGCTAAGCAAGCAGTGCTCTACCACTGAACTTCACCCCAGCCCTTTTTTATTTTTTATTTCAAGACAGGGTTGCTCAGGCTGCCTCAGGCCTGGAACACAAAATCCTCCTGCCTCAGCTTCCTGAGTAGCTGGGATTATAGGTGTGCATCACTGTACCTGGTTGGAGTAACTTTCTTGTGGGATCTTGCTGCTGCTTGGGGTGAGGTCCTTTAGGACACCCAGTTCAAAGGCAAAAGATGGGCCTGGTATAGGTTTTGCTAATGGATTTGAAATTACTTTGACTCTTAAACTGCCAGTTGGTATTATCTTCTTTTGTTATTGTTGATGGTGTCAGATTTTATTTTATATTTGTAGTATCACTGCTTCCTTCAGAGCTGGTAAGCATGGGCTGACTTTAGGTTTAGTTGTGCTGATGACAGACTGATCTTTGGAACCCCATGGAGACCTGCTAGGACAAGGAAATTGCCCTGTCTCAGTTGGAAATGTTGCCTTTCTGTTCCTTGGTGAGTGCCATCTTGATCCAATCTTACTGGACCTGGACAGAGGCCCTCTTTGCTGATGAGAAATGATGTTCATTGCAATCCTTATAGATTATGAGGGTTCCTACCAAGTTTGTACTAAGTGAGCAAGAGATTTGTCCTGAAAACTCCATTAGGCATATTCTAAGAGATTACCAATACTTTCCAGATTTATTTAAATGATTAAGATCCAGGGGGTTGTGCCTATAAGCTGAAGCCCAGCTCTGTGGTCTGGTATTTAAAGTTCCCCAGAATGGACCCTATCTTGGTTTTCTAGCCCTGTCTTCTCTGTCCCCTAGAATGCTCTACTTTCCCATTTCTTCAATTAATACTTTTCCATGAGCATGCCTGTACCTTTTGAAGTCAGATCTGTCTGTACCCCATCCAGATCATCTTTTGCCAGGTTTTAGGCTTCTTCCTGACCTCACTCATAGCACAGGGCAGGAGTTTCATTTTATCTTAGTCTTGTCTTATCTAAATATCTTATTTCTTCATTGCACTATTGAGTTCTTGCAGGCAAGGCTTCATCTGTGTGTTCCCTGTAAATGCCTGGCTTGGCACCTGTTGAGCTAATGAGTGAACAGCTATGGCTCCAGACGTCAGACTCCTGTGGATGCCCCTCAGAGGGCGTTTGAGGTCACTGAGCCAGGTCTACCAGTGGAGGACAGACATACCACCTTCTGCAGACCCTCAGAGCTGCTCTCTATCCTCTGCTCCTGAGCCGCCTCTTCTTGGTGAGATCTTCACTGGTGGTTGAGAAAAGGTGCCACATATGGAGAAGGAAAATGTCATTGTTGATTATGAGGGTGCCAAGGATCAGCTGGTACCTCCCCCTGACAGGTTGAGGTTATTTGACTGCAACACCAGTGGGCAGCTCTGGAGGGTTCCTCAAGGAAATGCATGGACCTCAGAGTCACTGCTCATGGCTCCCTTTGTAAAATTATATTGTTTGGTTTGTTTCTTCTTGTGTTTTCATCATTTCCACCACTGTCAGCTTTGCAATATGAGCTGAGGCCAGGCTATCATGGGAGAGACCCTTAGAAGGGTCCTTCTTCACCAGACATCATCAGATAACCAAACAACACAACTAAGTAGCTTAAGCTGTAGACCTCTTTTTCCTGAGCTATCGCATATAAAGATATGGACTTCTGTCACTGCCGTCTTCATTTTTATGGCGCACGGATCACTGAAATCCTTTTAGTTTCTTTGCCAAGTGTTCCACCTAATAGTGAATAGTTAAGAAAATATTCCATTTTTACAGCTAAAGTAAGTATAGAATATACTATGGTAAAGATCTACATATTATGAAACATGCAAAATGTGTGATTGCATTTAGGTTTTCAAGGTACCTAGAGAACAGAGATGTTTCTCTTTCATTTCAATTTGTTGTGAAGGAAGCTAGAAACAGAATTGGTTGGTGCTGCTCACTTGAAGGCCTTGGGCAGGTCATCCTTAGTCTCCTGGCTTCCTGCTTTGTTCTGAAAATAACTTTGTCTTCCCAGCATTTCATTGATCTGTGGTTGTTGCTTTGCGTTTAGAGCCCTTCATGGAATTTTGTTGCTGCTTAGAAAATGTCATATTTTCTCATGAAGTCAATTTTAACACTTCTGAATTAGAAAACGAAGTGTTCTGGGCTGGAGGTGCAGCTCAGTGGTGGAACACTTGCTTAGTTTTAGCATGCTAAGGTCCTGGGTTCCATCCTCAGCACTCCCTCCCTCAAAAGGAGGAGGAGGAGGAAGAGAAGGAGGAGAAGAAAAATAAATAAGTAGTTTTCTTAGTGATTATAAAATAAACAGAACATACCCAGCTTCAGTCATCTGAAGCACAAGAAACTTTCAAGTTACTGTTAGTTCTGCTCTTTCAGTAGTGGCCTAGAAGGAAATAATGTATTTGGAGTGAGTCTGCCAGTACCTCGTCAGGCCCACGAGTCATCCTGCTGAAGGTATGGGAGAGAGAATGGAGAAGGGATGGGCAGAGCAGTGGGGGACTGCCCCTGGGTTCAGCATAGTGCGACACAGTGCACAGACACCAGTACTTGCAGTGAACTTGAGACTGTCTAATCAACTTAGTGTCTTCCTTTTGTTTTCCCAAGTTTCCATTAGCAGGGAGTTTTGAAAGTTGTCTGCTTATTAGGGTATTACACTAAGAATTTGCTTTCAAGTAAACAAAATCAGGCCTAGCTTGGTGATTTCAGTGACCTGGTATAAACCAGAATGTGGAGCTTCCCATTCAGAAAAGACTCAAGTGGCATCTAGCCCACATCTGCCCAACCCCACTGGAAGGTGACGAGGGCACCCAGCTCCCCTGTGAAGAATGTACTTTGCTTTTAGGTTTGGTAAAAGGTACTGGGTGGGTCCTGGGGACTGTCATGTCCCATGAGTAGACCAACCTTTCCCCACATTGGCCTGCCATTTCTATGTGGCCAGCCGTTGCCCGACTGGTAAGCTTGTTTACTTTCCCTGTGGTGCCTCCCTTAACAAAACTGAAAGAGGACATGAGAGTTTTTGTAAAGAGAGGGGAATGCATCCTTTGTTCTTGAACTATGTATGGAGTGTGTATCTCCAATGTGGAGGACAGCGAGGTGACTGTTTTCTCAAACATATTCTCCACTTGCCAAACCAGGACATTCTACAGTGAATGAATCGAAACCTGTTGAGAACATTAAGGGGAAGGAAACTGCAAGTACTCAGACAGAAAGACCAGAGGGGCCCTGCTCAAAGAGCCAAGTTACCCTCATAGAAACCCAGCCTGGAGTTACAACTTACTGATTGCCTGGGAGATGGGGTGTATAATCCAGTCCACTTTCTCACTGTGTAATACTTATGTAAGGGCTATCTCCACTGTCAGAAGTACAGCACATTTTTGCCTTTTTACTTTACTGTTACTTGGTATTATTGACGAGGTTTGTCTTTTTATCTGTTCATAAATTTTTTGTCTTTTAAAAAATGTATTTTGAAATGCTTTTAACAAAAATATTAACCAGCTGAGTGTGGTGACCCACACCTATGCTCTGAGTCAGTATTCAGGAGGGTAAGGCAGGATGATCTTGAATTCAAGGTCAGCTTGGGCTACATAATGAGACCTTGCCCCAAAACAATAACAACAACAACAAAAATAAAACCCAATACATTTATATAAAATAATATTTTTTCAAAGAGTTTAACCTCAGCTTAGGAAAAGGAAATCAAAAATGAATGATGCAAAGAAACCACTTTCATCCTAAAGACTTCTTTTTTTGCCTTCTCTGTTGTTGTTAGGGGCTGTTGAGTAGGGCCTAACTCATAGCGACCCTATATACAACAGAATGAAACACTCCCTGACAGTGTGCCATGCTTGGCATTATTGTCAGTGCTTCTCTGCTATTCATAGGGTTTTTGTGATTGTTTTGTGAGTGGGCTGCCAGGTCCTTCTCCCAAGCCTACAGCACCTAGTATTCCCAGGTGGTCTCCTATCCAAGGACTAACCAGGCTGCACCCTGCTTAGCTTCCAAGATCTGAAGAGATCAGATGCCAGGGTGATACAGCTGTAGGATTGCCTTTTTCTAGGAAGATCCATTTTTTTCTTGGTATCTATGTCACTTAACTCAGAAGCTGGAGATCTGGTCAGAGCCTGAGCAACCACAGCTGACGCTTGTAAAGAGGATGGGTGGGAATAAGGAGGGAAATACTGTTTTCATGTCTGGCATCTGAAACATTTCTTTCTAGGGAGTCGTGAAAGGGCTGGAAAGAAGAAAATAATATCCCAGTAAATAATGTAAGATGAAAATAATGTATGTGTATGTGCTTAGAAACTAGGAGTCTAGAAGTGGAAAAGGTGGTGCCTTTTATTAGCATTTGGTTGTAGCTGGAGTCAATGAGCTCTGTTTTGCATATGGAAAAGAGCGCTGGGCTAGTAAGGCCTGTTTTCAGGTTCTGATTTCCCTCCATAGCTGTGACCTTGGGGGAACCTCTGTACCATGGCTCACAGCTGTGAACCTGGCTCTTGGGTGTCGTTCAAGGATCATCTTCCTGGGATTGAGCTGTAGCTCAGTGGTAGAGTGCTTGGTTAACATGCATGAGGCCCTGGGTTTGATTTCTTGCACCAGAAAACAAAAACCTAAAAACAAAACCATTGTCATTCTTTACCACCCAGCCATGCAGCATGAGGACAAAGGAGTCAAGGGATGGAAGAGGCATTTGCCAACTGTGTCATGGTTGTTCACATTTGAGCTTCCTTCCCACTGAGTATTTCTATCCAAGGAAATTTCTAGACAGAGTGTATCTCTGGAGACCAGATGAGGCAGGCGAGCAGCCAGAAGGCAGTTCTTGGCTTCCTCCTCTCTAACCTTCTCACATGGGTTGAAAACATTAGGAGAAACTTGACTCTTCATATGCATTGGCAGCAGACATTGATTAAGTCCTGGAGGAACATAGTGCTATAAACAGAATGCTCTTCACACCAGGAAGGGGTCATGGGCACTATCTTGAGTTTGCCATCTACAAGTGGCTGCAGCAGGAGCACTGTGCTGGCATCAAGGAGAGGTGACCAGCATTTTCAGAGTTGCATTTTTAAACAGCAAGCCATAAGCTATTTTTTGTTCTGTGACTCTGTTGATTTCATTCAATGAAAAGACCCAATCTGTTCAAGTGCCAGACATCTGGGATTCTTTGACTCCCTGCTCCTCTGCCCTGCTTGGCTGCTCACCATTTGGGGATGGTGGCTGTTGACCACTACTGCTCTGACAGTAGTGCTGGGTGAACATTAAAGTGGCAATTCTGGCTACTTCTGCCCTCAGGTTTCGCAAGTGTCGGGTAGGGGTTGCAGCAGAAGAGGCTCCCCACTTAGCCACAGAGGTGCCAGGGTGGGTTCATGCTCTGCAGTCTTAGCTGTATCTCCTAGGACCCAGCTTGAATAAGTGCTTGGGTGTGTAGGGAGCTTCTAGGGGTGTGACAGCACCTTCTTTCATTGGCCAGGGGGCCTTTGTGGACCTCCACTCAAAGATAAACTGAACCCACAGGTCTTAGGGAAGCCACTGATCTCTTTACTTTGGCCTGTGGTCCTCTGGATACTGCATGTCTTCACTGGCGTGGGAGTTGATAAAATATTGGATGTTTTCCTCAAACCTTTAATATGCCTAACTGAATTTTCTGTGGCTCCAACGGAAGACACCACCATGTGTCTGTCAACTTGTTGTGCTGTGGGAGCTTCTATGTTGCTGTGATGCAGAAAGCTATGCCATTAGTATCTCAGATATCAGGAGAGCCACCCATGGAAGACAGGGTTCAGCTGAACTTCCTGACTAAAACTGACTAGAAAAGGACCTGGCAACCCACTCCCTAAACATTTAGCCATTGAAAACCCTATGAATAGCAGAGATGCACTATCAAATATAGTACCAGAAAATGAGCCCTCCAGGGTAGAAGGGATTCAAGAAATGACTGGAGAAGAGTTGCTTTCTCAAAGTAGAGTTGACCTTAATGAAGAAACGGAGTAAGGCCCCTGGTACCTCCTTTTGCTGATGTGCCATGACTCAAAATGAGAAGAAACACAATGGCTGCAACAATGGCTCAGTCATGAAAAGATTGTGTGCATGGCACTGTTGGGTATGCTTTGTTCTGTTGTACATAGGGTCGCAATGAGTTGGATTCAACTCCATGGCACCCTACAACAACAACAGAAGTCATTCTTGGCCAACACACAAGGGAACTTTCAGTTAATTGTGTGAAGGTTTCAAGTGGCCGAGTTGACAATGGAGTAAGAAATAATCCTTGCCAAAGTCATTGGCAGTTTTAGGAGAAGAGCAGTACTGACACTGGTGCACATTGTCTCCAGGACTAAATAGGCAGCCCTTACATTGGACTTTCAGGCTCAGCACAGTATTTCTATTATCTTTGCAGCATTGGGAAACTGATGTGGTAATCAAATGACAGATGAAGCTTAGTGCATGGGAGTAAGGGGGGAATGTATAAGAACATTAGGTTGATTCACCCCAAGATAAAGCCTCTTAGCACCTGGAGGGTGGGATGGAAAGGGTGGACTAGAAGGGAGCAGCAAGCTAGCCCTTCACGCAGGGGAAGTCATCAGAAGACATTTATCCAACACCAGTGTGGCCTCAGATTGTCCACCTTTCATGTTTTTGTTACATTTTTTGTGACACAGCTCCTGACAAAGCCTCCCTGTTCATCTTTGTATTACTAAGGCCTGTTCCATAATGCACCCTCAACTTTTTGTTGAAGAGATTACCAGTTGTAGTATAGCTGGTTCATCTGATGATCTTCATCTGATGTAGTATAGCTGGTTCATCAAGATGATCACCATCTTGACCATCTTGATACAGAACACCTGGAATGACCTTGGAGGACCGGGGCCTTGTAGCCATGGCAACAAAATAGCTAGGCCTGTAGTAATGTGATGGAGCAATCAATGTGGAGTGGGGAGGGAGGGTCACAAGACCTTCAGGAGACCCTCATGGCAACCCCACAAGACCCTCCTCTGAGGTACCAGTCACTAGTTCCTCTTGTTCCAGCTGCATGTGATGCTAAATTATATAAAAAATGAATGGTTGCCTGAGGGTGAGACTTGATGGGGACTCAGCTTACTCCTATAGATAACCTCTCTGTTAGGAGGGAGCTTGAGACTTGCTCCTGTAAATAACCTCAATGCTGGGAAGGACTTGACAGGGGTTCAGCCCTGTGACATCTTGGTGGGAATTTCTTATAGGGGTTATTCCCCTTGGTGGAGCTGTATACAACCTTATAAGACACCTCAATAAACTCTTGCTTCATGAAGTTTAATGTGATCATTCCTTTGATCTGTGCTCCTTTGGCTTTCATGAACACCAGTTTATACAGATGAAATAGCAGGAGATACAGAAGAAAGTGTAGGTGTTTAAGAAAATGTGGCTGAAGGGTGAGGTGCATGAGGGCTTATTATAGCACAGGCTGCCATATGCCACCCCCAATCCACAACTGCTCCTGGCACTCCCTGACATTGCATTTGCCATTAGTAACACGTCTCTCTCATCTCCCAGATTATGAGCACTCAGACCCAGGGCCTGGCACCTGTGTTGCTTAACACAAAGATTTTAAAGCACTTTTCTTTTTTCAGGTCTTCTTATTTTCAAACTGCTTCTTACTGAAAATCTCCTGAAGGTTTATGGTTTGTAGATGAGCCACAAGGAGCTGGGCTGCAGTTCTAAACTGGGCAGATACCAAAGGCCTCCCATAAAAGCTGGCATTCAGGAAGGACATAAAGAAAGTGAGGGAGCTTCCCTGTTCTCATCTCAAAAAGAATAGACCCAGAGAGGGTGGTCCAAATCAGCAGCGCAGAAGGTCTAACCAGCAAGGAAGCCAGGGAAGGGGAGGATGAAGACGGTACTAGAAGGCTCACAGACCTTATTGTTGCCGTTTCAGACAGTCTTGGGGCGCTGTGGGAGGGACACTGGTTAGAAGCCCAGGGCACAGGGGCTGAGGCACTCAGTAGTTTGAAGTCTGTATCTGTGGGGAGATAGAGATAACAGAATCATGTTGGACTGGGCAGGGATGTGAGAGGAGCAGGGGGAGGGAAAGACATGCACTGATTTTGTTTTTTGCCAGGAGTAGGGGGAAGGATGGAACTGCCATTGACTGAGATGGAATTTGTGGGGCTGGAGTGGGAAAAGGATGCTGGAACAGTCTGCCCTTGTCCTCTGTGAGAACTCTACTCTGCCCTGTTTTCTAAAGAGGTATTCACAGCCCTTTCCAAAGTATCACAGTCAGTTTGGGCTGTAGTAACAAAGTAGCTGAGACTAGGTAATTCAAAAAACAGAAATTTCTTCCTTACAGTTCTGGAAGCTAGGAAGTCCAAGATCAAAGGGCCAACATTTGGGGTCTGGTGAGGCCCTTGTTGTGTCCTCACGTGGTGGATGACAGAAGGGTGGAAAGGACCTACCTAGTTCCCTCTACCTCTTTTGATAGGCACCAGTCTCACTTGAGAGGGCAGAGCCCTAATACCCTAATCATTTTCTAAAGGCCCAACTGTTAATCCTATCACTTTGACCATAAATTTCAACATGAGAATTTTAGGGAAATCCTATGGGCCATCCCCTAATATGTCTGTCAGTTTGCTGTACTGTGGGGGCTTATGTGTTGCTATGATGCTGTAGAATATGCTATTGGTATTACAGGTACCAGCAGGGTCACCCATGGTGGGCAGGTTTCAGCTGGGCTTCCAGGCTAAGACAGACTATGGAGAAAGACATAGCAAATCCATTCCTGAAACAATGAGCCATTGAAAACACAGAGAAACACTGTCAGATATACTGCCACAAAATGAGCCACACTGATTCGAAGGCACTCAAAAGACGACTGAGGAAGAGTTGCCTCCTTAAAGTTGAGTCTACCTTAATGACAGGAATGGAATAAAACACAAGGAACCTCCATTTGCAGATGTGGCACAACTCAAAATGAGAAGGAACAGCTGAAAGCATCCATTAGTAATTGGAACGTGGAATGTATGTAGTATGTATCTAGGTAAATTAGAAATTGTCAAAAGTAAAGAGGTGTGCATAAATGTCTGACATTCTAGGCATCAGTGAGCTAAAATGGACTGGCATGGGCCATTTTGAATCATAATCATATGGCCGACTATGCCGGGAATGACAGATTAAAGAGAAATGGGGTTGCAGTCCTCATCAAAAAAGACATTTCAAGATTTGTCCTGATGTACAATGCAGTCAGTGGTGGAACAATATGCATATGCCTACAGGAATGCTAGTTAATATGACTCTTATTCAAATTTATGCTCCCACCACTAAGGACACAAATGAAGATGGGGAAGATTTTTACCAGCTTCTGCAATCTGAAATAAATGGAACATGCAGTCAGTATGCACTGATGTTACTGGTAACTGGAATGCAAAAGTTGGTAACAAACAAGAAAGCTCAGTAGTCAGAAAATATGGCCTTGGTGATAGAAACAATGCTGGAGATTGTATAATAGAATTTTGTCAGACCAATGACCTTTTCATCACAAATACATTTTTTCAGCAATATAAATGGCGACTATACACATGGAAGTCACCAGATGGAACATACAGGAAACAAATTGAGTACAAAGAGATGATGGAAAAGTTCAATATCAAAAGTCAAAACAAGACCAGTCCTGATCAGACCATCAGCTGCTAATATACAGGTTTAAACTGAAACTGAAGAAAATTAGAAGTGTACAAGAGCCAAGGTATGACCTTGAGTGTATCCCACCTGAGTTCAGGGACGACCTGAAGAAAATATTTGATGCATTAGGCACTAATGGTCGAAGACCAGATGAGTTGTGGCATGACATCAAAGACATCATTCATGAGGAAAGCAAAAGGTTATTAAAGAAACAGGAAAAAAAGAAAGAAAAGACCAGATTTCATGTCAAAAGCAACTCAAATTTGCCCTTGAATGTCAAGCAGCTAAAGTAAAAGGCAGATATGATGAAATCAAAAAACCAAACAGAAAATTTCAAAAGGCAGCTTGAGAAGACAAATATTATAATGACATGTGCAAAGAGCTAAAGACAGAAAACCAAGATGGAAGAACATGCTCTGTTTTTCTCAAGCCTAAGGAGTTGAAGAAAAAATTCAAGCCTCAAGTGGCAATAGTAAAGGATTCTACAGGGAAAGTATTAAATGACACAAGAAAATTCAAAAGAAGATGAAAGGAATATACAGTCATTATACCAAAAAGAATTGGTGGATTATCAACCATTTCAAGAGGTTACATATGATCAAGAACCACTGGGATCTGAAGAACGAAGTGGAAGCTGCCTTGAAGGAATTGGTGAAACACACAGTTCCAGGAATCAATAGAATACCCATAGAGATGTTTTAACAAACAGATGCAGCACTGGAGGTGCTTACTTGTTTATGCCAAGAGATTTAGAAAAGAGCTACCTGGCCAACTGACTGGAAGAGATCTATATTTGTGCCTATTCTCAAGACAGGAGATCCAACTGAATGTGGAAATTATTAAATGATATCATTAATACCACACATGAGTAAAATTGTGCTAAAGATGATTCAAAATCAACGTTAGCAGTTGATAGACAAGGAACTGCCAGAAAATCAAGCTGGATTCAGAAGAGGGCATGGAACCAGAGACATCATTGCTGATGTCAGATGGATATTAGCTGACAACAGTGAATACCAGAGAGATGTCTGTGTTTTATTGAGTATGCAAAGGCATTTGACTATGTGGATCACAACAAATTATGGATAACAATGCAAAGGATGGGAATACCAGAGTACTTAATTATAGTCATGAGGAATCTGTACATGGATCAGGAGTCAGTCGTTTGAATAGTACAAAGAAACACTGCCTGGTTTAAAGTTGAGAAAGGTGTGTGTCAGGACTGTATCCTTTCATCATACCTCTTCAATCTCTCTGCTGAGCAGATAATCCGAGAAGCTGGACTCTGAAGAAAAATGTGACATCAGTATGGGAGGAAGGCTCATTAGCAACCTGCGTTATGCAGATGACACAACTCTGCTTGCTGAAATTGAAGAGAATTTGAAACATTTACTGATGACTTCAGTATGAATTGAGACTCAACATTGGCAAAACAAAAATCCTTACAACTGAGTCGGTACATAGATTTATGATAAATGGGGAAAGACTGAGGTCGTCCAAGATTTTGCTTTACTTGGTTCTACAATCCCTACCTGTGGAAGAAGCAGTCAGAAAATCAAAAGATGCGTTGCATTGGGAAAAGCTGTTGCAAAAGACCTCTTTAAAGTATTGAAAAGTAAAGATGTCATACTGAAGACGAAGGTATGTCTGACTCATGCCGTGGTATTTCCGGTAACATCATATGGTTGTGAAAAGTGGACATTGAATAAAGGAGACAGGAGAGTTGATGCTGGAGTGACCTTAGCACAGAATCAAAGTGTTTCATTCTGCTGTACATAGGGTTGCTGTGAGTCAGGTCTGACTCGACGGCCAACTTGATGGCACTAACAACAATATATGGACTGCCACACCAGGTGACTGACCACCTAAATTGGACTCTGGGGTATACATTTATATTTGGATTCAGGCATTACATTGTATATATACAATATCCATTAAATGAATTAGATACTGGGTTAGGGGTTAAGTCAGTTCTGTCACTACATTTATTTAATTTATTTGTTTTCAGTATTTGGGGGTTTAACCCAGGCCTTCACAAGTACTTTGTAAGTGCTGTACCACTGGGCTGCACCCCTTTCTATCTTTAATCTTGAGGTGGTCTCACTAAGTTATACTAAGTTATACAGGCAACCTCTGGCCTTGAACCTGTGATCCTCCTGCCTCTACCTCTTGAATCACTGGGATTACAGACATGAGCCACTGTGCCCCACTGCTATCACTACTTGTTCTTTATCACTGGCAGAGAACAAGACTCGGGGAAATAGAAGCAGGAGGTAAATGACTGTCTCCCAGTGAACACAAGCCCAAGGAGGAGTTTTGGTGGGGCTGTATACAAACTGCTAGCACTTTCTTGTCTTGTTCTCAGTTTTCTAAAGCACTTTACTTTCCTGTTTTTAAGCACTGTCTGTGCTAGATTGTTGTGCAGCATGGTCATGATTTTTGAGTCAGCACTTTTCATTCTGCAACTCTATGTTTCGGTAGTATCTCGCTCTTGACCCCAGTCTCTTCTAGAATGCCGTTCGTGTGCCAGTCAGTCCAAGTGCCAAGCACTTTTTCTCATAAGAAATAATGTAAATGTATTCAGTGGTTCCAGTACTACCCTGGGTGGCTAATTCAAACACATGTATGCCCCACTCAATACACTTAGCAGTTTTCTTTTTTTAGTTCAATTGTTATTCTTACTATTTTCCTCTTTATTTCACATTTAGTACTAGAAGATTTCTTGGGTGCCAGGATGATTGTATTGTATATGTATGCACATATGTGTAAAACAAACCATGAGATCATGAACACAGCACCAGGACGGGTCTTTACTGCTTGTGAAATCAATGTGCAAAGTGATGCTTTTTCCTTACTTTTACCTGGAGGTGTCTTGGGTAAGCATGGCATCTTAGTAGGTTTTAGCACAGTGGTGGAGTGCCAAGCAATTGGTTGAGCACCAAACCAGAATTCTCTTGACAACCTTGGTGGAGGACTTAAATGTTTGAGCACAGAGCAGTTTGAGTGATGAGGCACTACTGTACTGGACTAAGACTTCTTGCCATTCAAAAGCCAGTATTTGGATTTTTTCCTTCTTGTAATTTTGAATCAGCTCCCTCATATGAGTGAGAACATGTGTTGTTTCTCTTTCTGGGGGGGAGGGAAGATAAGAATGATGTCAATATAAATGGACTAGAAATCGCATGTAATTGTTCTAACAAGATAGAAACAAAGACCACTACAGGAAAAGTT